>JAUCMX010000022.1:1327228-1382228 GCA_033459395.1 Hemibagrus guttatus | reverse complement strand
ATCACAAATCACCAAATAACTTTAAGGTAAGTACAAAAATAAAATAATTAATATTTTTAAAATTCCTTTCAATATTTTCTGCTTGGAGTTAAAGCTTTTCTTTCTAAAATATTTTCACTTAAATTTTTGCTAGAAGCCCTCCCATATCAATGAGAGGTTTAAACCCTCTTTTTTTGAGTGATTTTTTCTTTTTCTGAGTAGATATAACAGAAAGACTTCCGGAGACGTTGCACGTGAAAGGAAAACTGTCTCATTTCTTTTTCCAGAGACGATGTTCCTAGTCTGTGGCGTGTAAGAGCCACAAACCTCGCTTAGCTACGACGGCGTGAAGGCATTTTCGTTGTCCTTTTTTCTCATCCTCGAGAAGTACAAAAGCTCTGGTGGTTTAAAAACATCGTCTTATTAACCAGCAACAGAAAAGTTTCGCGAGCGCAGAGCGAGTTAGCGAGTTTGGAGCGAAAGGCTGGTGAGGGACTAATTAATCAGTGCATTAGGATTGTTGTGTTAGCATGTTAGCACCAGCGTCAGCGCAGGACTGTGTGTAATGAGCGATGCGAGAGCAGAATAACGACAGACCACGAGAACTGTGACAACACGTCTCATTAAGGAGCTGTAGACGCATCGGGTTGCTAGGTGTTCACGTCTGAAAGCGCTGTTCGCTAACGACCACAACACTCGCACTCGCGGCGTGTGAAAGTGTGTGTGGACCTTCTCTGTTCGTTCTGTGGAGTAATGCTAGCTCTCAGGTTTTAAATCCAACCCGTTTCGCATGATGGACTCGGGTACAGGGTGGAGTCTGGGTGGCGTGGTGGGGTGGAGTCAGCATTACCATCCTGAAGGAGATTTGTTTGTTTACAACCGATTATTTGTTTATGTTTACTGCTGCGCCACAGTCCTGCTGCTCGCGTAGGTTCCAGTGTGAGAGATATTCAGAGTGATAAAGTCAGTTTGAACTAGAAACCTTTAATTACAAACAAACAAAATCACACTCACACACACTTACACACATACACACTCACACACACACACAAACTCACCCCTCCACCAGGAAATAAATCCAACCTCAGCTCACATCTGATTTAAAAAAACACCTGAATAACCAACAGGCAGGAAACTTATACAGAAACATCTCACTTCTTCACCACACATCTCTCTCTCTCTCTCGATCGCTCTCTCTCTCTCTTTCAGTCTCTCTCACTCTCTCTCTCTCTCTGTCTCTCTCTCTTTCTCCCTATTTCAGTCTCTCTCTCTCAGTCTCTCTCTCTCTCTCTCTCTGACACCGGAGACTCCTTCCATACAGTTTCAGAAACCCATCAGAATTTTCACATTGTGGAAAGGTCATCGTTCTGACCATTCTGACCTTTCTCTGAAGTGTGCGGTCATTCTTTCTGACCGGGTGAGTTTTTTCTTCCGTCCTCTCTAGCTTTTTTCTGAATCGCTAACGTTATTCTAGCCTGGGATAAAACGCTGAGCTCCTGATTAAAAAATCCAGATTTGTTTCCCGACTCTGTAAAATGAAGAGAAGTTATGATGACGTGACATTTAAAGATCTAGAAAGTGACGGAAAAAAAAAATTTCCTGTGATGTGATAACTTCCTCCGCGAGTCGGACCCGAGGCTCGCTCAGGTGTGACGTGACTCTTGTGAAGGAAATAAACGTGGGCGAGTTCAGACAGGTATATTTTTCCTTTTAAACTCCAAACCCTTACGGTTTTAAATGACCTGACAGAGGCTGGTAGAGACTTGTGTCCTTCCAGACGGAGCGTGCGATCTGAGAGCTCACCTGAAACGAGTCTGACGAGTCACTCCACCTCACACCTCACCTTCTGACCCCGGAGGTGTGTTTGGCAGGAAACAGACCTCGCCGTAATCCTTCTATTCACCCTGCTTTATTACCGCAGTCTAATTAAATGAGCGATGCATCTGCAGTTCCTCTGAATGAGACGCTAGACTTTACTTTTCGTCCTTGTTCGATCCCAAACGTCTTCCTGTTCCCTCTGTCAGCGTTCCCTACACACACAACGAGGAATAACGAGCTTCCACATTGAATCCCTTTTATTTTATTTAATAACACTTCACAAAAAACCAGCACTTAGCCTCAGGGCTCAGCCTGATGATGGTGTAAAAAGTGGCTTTCTTTGGGAAAGTAAACTCTCAGTGAACTCTTCTGTTTCCGGATGATATGAGAAGAGAAACTGCACGTGATTTCAGCAAATAAACAAGAAACCCATCGGAAATAAAAGAGTTATATCTTTATAATCGATACTGAGACGGCGAGATGAAGCGGTGCCAGGAAGTTGATTATATTCACACAGGAAGCACTTTATTTCTCTCACTACATCACTTTACCAACAATCACAATTTTTTCTTTAGCAAAGAACGACTCCTCATACTTTTTGTCCGTTTACGGTTGCATTTAACTGTCTCTTCTTACTTACGTTATATTGCCAAAAGTTTTGGGACACCCCTCCAAATCATTGAGTTGTTTTTCAGGGGTTGGGCTCGGCCCCTTAGTTCCAGTGAAAGGAACTCTTAATGCTTCAGCATACCAAGACATTTTGGACAATTTCATGCTCCCAACTTTGTGGGAACAGTTTGGGGATGAACCCTTCCTGTTCCAACATGACTGCACACCAGTGACCAAAGCAAGGTCCATAAAGACATGGATGAGTGAGTTTGGTGTGGAGGAACTTGACTGTCCTGCACAGAGTCCTGACTTCAACCCCATAGAACACCTTTGGGATGAATTAAAGCGGAGACTGCGAGCCAGACCTTCTCGTCCAACATCAGTGCCTGACCTCACAAATGTGCTTCTAGAGGAACGGTCAAAAATTCCCATAAACACACTCCTAAACCTTGTGGAAAGCCTTCCCAGAAGAGTTGAAGCTGTTATAGCTGCAAAGAGCGGGCCAACTCCATATTACATTCATGTGCATGTAAAGGCAGACGTCCCAAAACTTTTGGCAATATAGTGTATGTTACAGCAGCTACCAGACTTTATTTTTTCTCTCTCTCGCATTCTCTCTTTAAGAAAAACAAAAAAACAACACAGTTTATTGTTACGGAGAACCTTAACCCTGTCCCACAGCTCTGACACTGGAGACTCCTTCCGTATACACCACCATTCCACATCAGCTGCTGTTGCTATGGAAACAATACAGTGTTAGAATATAAACCTGTCAAAAAACTAATCAATCAACACCTTCTCAACTGACCAATCAGAATCCAGCAACACCAACTTTTGGATTTGTGCAGAGGGACGGCGTATGATGTTGACTGACAAGTTTCATCGTTTTATGCAAATTCGGTGCCTCAGTTAGGAACATTATTTGCATATTAAGCAGGGCTGAAATAAACAAAGCTATATAAATACAGTGGGTTCTACGGGGTTAGGAAACGCTGATGTTTTAGCGATTTTTAAACACGTCCTTTTCCTGAGAAAAGTGAGCGCTGTGAGTCGGGGCGGTGACCCGCAGCAGGTACCGGAGCCACAAAACGGCACACAAAGCCACCTAATTAAATTTCGCTTCCAAAAGGAAATTCAGTGTGTTGTGGTGGTGTAAAGACAGTATTTTAATGAGGGCTCAGAAGAGTGATAAGCCCTGGTAGGCTTCCTACAGATGGTGATGTATTGTATTATCTGTCTGAAGATGGAAGCGGGCCAGGAGCAGCTCGGCTTTATCGACGCCAGCAGCGATAAAAAATAAAAAAAAGAGAGAGAAAGAAAGCAGGAGTCTCTGACGGCGAGAACAGAACCTTGGCGCGATCGCTTAGCTGGAAGTAAAAAGGGACATTGTTCTGAGAGAAGCAATAAATTACACAAGCCGCTGGTTGCGTGCGTGCGTGTGATATCAGAAGCCGATCTGATAAAGGCTCTGACGGTAAAAAACCTAAAAGCAGAACACGTTTTAGACAAAAGAAAGATCCTTAATCTGCAAACGGACTCCTTCACACCGACTCCTGATGATCGATCGCTCGCATAACAAAGCACAATATTCACTTCCTCCGAGCTACGTTCGGCAGCCGGTTGCCGCGGTAACCAGGAATTTCTGGAGAACAAAACAATCTCGTAATTCTGTCACGAGATCCAGAAAGAGTTTTCGTTGGACTTTGTGGACCGACGTGGCCAAACGTGGCTAATGCAGTGTATGGTATAGACGTGGCTAGCTATCTGTTTACGTCACGTCTGATAACTAAACTCGACTTCCTCTAAATATTCTGTAGCGAAGAGAATGTGAAGAGTTTTTTGCTGTTGTTGTTGTTGTTTTTCAGTGGAAAATAAAACCCACCTGAGCCTGGTTGACTTTTATATATAAAAAAAATAATAAATACATACATACATACATAAATAAATAAATAAAACTGAAAGTTTAGCAATAAAAATATCTACGGTTTTACATAATTCAATAATAATAATAATGATAATTATTATTATTATCATTATTATCGAGGCATTGGTGATTCAGTGGTAGGTTTCTCGCCTATCATGCGGAAGGCCCGGGTTCGAACCCCAGCCACTAGATGCAGTGCCGGTCCCAAGCCTGGAAAAATGGGAGGGTTGCGTCAGGAAGGGCATCTTTGCCAAGTTGTTGTGCGGACCAGTTGGTCCGCTGTGGCGACCCCGAACAGGGAGCAGCCGAAAGCTACTACTACTAATTATTATTATGATCATTAACAACAACAAAAACAATAATAAATAAATATATACACTGAAAGTTCAGTAATAAAAATATCTACAGTTTGAAATAATTAAATAATAAAAATAATAATGATTATTATTATTATTATTATTATTATTATTATTATTAACAACAACAGAGACAATAAATAAATAAACAGAAAGTTCAGGAAAAAAAAATCTATGGTTTTAAATAATTAAATAAAAATTAAATAATAAAAATGCTATTTATTATTGTAAATATTATTAACAACAACAACAATAATAATAAATAATTAATAATCTTCATATTTTATTTACTGAGAAAATGTGTAGTTTTATATATTTTGTCTATTTCTCCGAGCTGTATATAAAGATTTAGCTTTACTTTAGCAGGATGGAGCTGGACGTTGTCTGTCTGCAGGACACAGCTGCTTTAAACCCATGCAGTGTCTTACACTTTATTACAGGTAGGGAAGCGCTGCAGGGTTTTAAAAAATGTACTGTGCATGTGTGTGTGTGTGTGTGTGAGAAGATATGGCAGTGGGATAAAAAGAAAAAGTGAGAGCGAAATCTGCAACCTCCCGCCAGCTCCAATTACCGAGCCGAGTGCAGCCTAGCAGGCAGGACGACGCGTCTAATCAGAACCCTGCTGTACCAAATCGCTCTCCGTCTACACACAGCGCGGCGGCACGCTCCAGATACATGCTCCGGATACACGCTCGGAAAATCCGAATTCGCTCTCGGAATACCGTCACACCAAACGCAGTCTGAGGGGCGTGGCCAAACTCATACGAGTCGTCAGGACGCTCACACGGAAAACATGAACAGAGAACACGACATTACAATAAATCATCTAATATCATCGTAACTTACTTTTTTATTTTGTTATATTTTAACTGTTTATTTTTTTCATTTTTTTCTGTATAACATCCATCATCATCATCATCATCATCATCATCATCATCATCATCATCAAAAAGAAGCTTTATCGACGCTTCAAACGTTAAAAACCCAGAAAATGAACCATCCACGGCTGCAGTGACCAGCTTCTGGTCCAAAACTAACAAACAAAACAAGCTCTAAAATAGCTCTTCATTTTACTTTTTATTTATTTGTTTATTTATGTAACTTATTTTATTTGTTAATTTTCATTTATTTCAATTTGTTTTTATTTTATTAAAGAGCAAACCCCAGTTACAGACTTAACAAAAAAATAAAATAAATATATATATATATATTAACTCTCCTCAAAAGAGGAAGAAGAAAAAGATCTGGTTATTAAACGAATTCTGCCAAGCAGCGAATAAAAAAAAACGAGCTGAATAAAAGCTGTGTGTGTAAATAAGAGAGAAATGAGTGTAAATGACTGGCTTGTGTGCTCCAGCTCCTTGGCCTCCTGCTCTTTTTCCACATCATCACGCTTCAGTAAAGAGTAAATAAAAAAGTGTTGTAGCGGTGAGTCTGACGGAGGCGGTACGCTCGTCTTGGCCTCGTTCCAGAAACATGCTGTTTATCCGACTCGGCTGTGGAGGAAAGAGGTGTAATGCAAGCCGTGACCTTTAAAATAATACACTTTTTCTGGCTGGGCGAAATATTCGGCTTCGGCCCCCCAGCCGACAGGCACTTAATCAATAACGGCCGGCGGTGTCTGTTCTCCCTCACCTCCCGCTCGCTATCTCTCTTTCATATCCGCCCTCCAACTTCCCCGTCTCTCCGCCGTGATCTACGGCCCTGCTACGGGAACACGGCTTTTATTTTCGTCGCCACGACAACCATACGGAGCTGACGCCGGAGCCGTTTCTGCTCGCCGTAATGGACTTTAAGACAAAGTGAGATCGGCTACGAACCCTGTGAGAGACACAGCACAGATCCTCCTGGACTCCACCAGGGTTTTTATTGGTGATTGTAGCGACCAAAAATGCTCGATTTTGCAACTTTTTAAAATAATTGTAGATTTTTTTTTTTTTTTTTTGCATAAAACTACTCAAATTGATGAACTCACAAGCGCAGGATTCTTCGTTTAAGCTCCTCCCACTGAAGACACATCTGTAATGACCTGTGAGAGCTGCACTCGTGTTCATCACGCGCATGAAGACGGCTTCGGTTGTCATGATGATGTCACATAATATGTGTGTCATGATGACGTCACAGAATACGCATGTCATGATGATGTCACACGATACTCATGTCATGATGTCACACAATACTCGTGTCATGATGATGTCACACGATATTCGTGTCATGATGATGTCACACAATACTCGTGTCATGATGATGTCACACGATACTCATGTCATGATGATGTCACACAATACACGTGTCATGATGTCACACAATACTCGTGTCATGATGATGTCACACGATATTCGTGTCATGATGGTGTCACACAATACGCGTGTCATGATGTCACACAATACTTGTGTCATGATGATGTCACACAATACTCGTGTCATGATGATGTCACACGATACTCATGTCATGATGATGTCACACAATACACGTGTCATGATGTCACACAATACTCGTGTCATGATGATGTCACACGATATTCGTGTCATGATGATGTCACACAATACACGTGTCATGATGTCACACAATACTTGTGTCATGATGATGTTACACAATACTCGTGTCATGATGATGTCACACGATACTCATGTCATGATGTCACACAATACACGTGTCATGATGTCACACAATACACGTGTCATGATGTCACACAATACTCGTGTCATGATGATGTCACACAATACGCGTGTCATGATGTCACACAATACTTGTGTCATGATGATGTCACACAATACTCGTGTCATGATGATGTCACACGATACTCATGTCATGATGATGTCACACAATACTCGTGTCATGATGATGTCACACAATACGCGTGTCATGATGTCACACAATACTTGTGTCATGATGATGTCACACAATACGCGTGTCATGATGATGTCACATGATACTCATGTCATGATGATGTCACACAATAAGCAAAAGAAATAGCAGGGAAATGTGGTTTGGGAGAATCGTGCTGCGAGGATCGGCTGTTCTGCAAAGAGTATCGGAGGTTCAGTGTGGGGTAAATAAACGAGGAGCTGATTTCATTCTGTCTGCCTCTGTTTTGTTATTCTTGCTCCTCATGACGTCTGCTGCTGCTCCTCATGACGTGACAAATAATTTCTTACAGAAGAGTTAGCATTGTACGTTTTTCCCTATCCTTTTATCACGGATTCAATTCCAGATGTTTCTCACAGCTGTACTGCCAGCCTGCTGCAAAAGCGGTTACCCTACGCCATCCACGGCGGAGAAACGTAACCTTCTTAAAAATATCGGGGTGTAGCTCGCTCGCTCAGTCCAAGAAAGTCACGTTGATGCTGAAGTTTTCGTGATGAAGTTCGCGTGCGGTCACCGCGGGAACACGCTGCGAGGAGTCACTGAGCCTTGAAGTTAATCAGCGAGTGATAAATCCTGGAGAAAATCATGTCCTGTGCACTGAGCTGATAATCGATGAAGGCCACGCCCATCACGTCTCCAAACGAGCCGATTCCACAGGAGTCACGAGACTATGAGGCTAATTTCGGGAGATTCAAAAAGATTTCCGTCTGCTTTTTTTTTAACTTTTTGGTGCTTTTACAAATGACAACATAAAAAGAGCTCGATTTGTTGACGTTCAGATATTTATCTGTGAAGAGTTTGTTTGCCTCTAGACAACGACGACAGCGGCGTCGAGGTGATTAGCCCGCGCCTTTCGGCTCTTTTTATCAAGCCGTAAATGCTAGCTGTCTCGCTCCAGAGATGGAATTGTTTGATCTGTAGGTTGTTCATTTCTCTGCGAGTGAAAGCATAAGTAAGACCTGTCACCCGAGCCGGGGCGAGAGGGATTTAATTAACACAGGCTGCCATGTGTCTCGACTCTCATCACCTTTCCGCAGACACATTAAAGCAGCCTCCGTCTAGAGCGATTAAACTAAACAGCTCAGCGCAATTCCCCTGCGCTTTCCTTCTGTTGTGTTGTGCTTTCTGACCTTTATAAATGATTTTACAGTCTCCGAAGGCAAATTAGCTTGAGGCCTGCTTCTGACAGCCTTCAACCATTAACGTTTTAAGAAGCCTGATGGCCATTTATTATCTCTAATGAAGGATAATATTTAATACGAAATGATAAAATAAAAAGAGTTTCAGGTGTATAGTTTAATCCCCGACGCTACACCATTTCTGAAAGAAACGAAATTTGTTCAGACCCGTTCTGTCCAATCACAATCCAGGACTCAACAGTGCTTTAACTTTAATCTGAGCTCGAGAGTAAACTTTAATACCTATCACTGTTATTGAACTGATTATTGAAGTGCGATGCTTCCTCTGTGGTTTAAATCCCAGGATTATGAGAGAAGCTGGTGAGCCCTTCAGCAACGTTCTTAACCCTTGACTTCCGGCTCTTTCTCTGGTCTCAGTGTGAATACGTATGTCTTGAGAAGGTAAAGAATGTGTGATTAAGGATAATTACACTTGGCAGACGTCCACATCCAGGGAGGCTTCGGGGGAAGCGAGGGGTTGAGCAGGGTTCAACGAGTGCCTTCAGGTAGGTTCTCTTTGTTTGTTTGTTTGTTTTTTTTGGCAAGTATCAGTGTTTTAATTCTTGAAAGAAGTGGAAGGAACTAGTGGTACTTGGGGGAGCACTGATATGGAGACCTTAAAACTGGCTTGGGGGTTGATGGAAGGGTACCAGAACCACTACCTTGTCAGACTAGCTTACTTTTTAACTGGTTGGATTGGTCAAGTACCTGCTGGTGATTATAAAAACAGTGTCTTCTTCATTGGACTTCTTAATCAAGGAGGAGTTCTGCTAGTCCTGGTCCTGCCAAGAGTCCGGGAGCAAGGGTCTTACCCTTCAAGTGTCTGTCAAATATGTAAACAAATCATCCTGATTTGATCAACAGATCCTGCATTGTTGTCGTTCTGAAAATACCCCGGATGCCTGGAAGCTTTAGCTGTCGTGTCGTACGTTCTCTCATTCCAACAACCGACGCTCAAAGCCGGAAAGGATTTGAGTCTTCAATCCCCATTGTTGGAAAAAATGACAACAAGGGTAATTACATTTGATCATCCTCCAAAACCTTTTTCTTTTGGTCCAGCTCCAGTGTTTATAATCTTTCTCCAAAGTCCTTGACGATGAGTGTGGTTCAGACAGCGAGTACAGACTGTGATTCCACCCAGCCATATTGCACGAGTCCTTGGGAGAGGCCTCTCTCGACAGACGCAGTTTGTATCTGTCAAAACGCTGATGATCTACGGCACCGGGCGCCGAGCCAGCAGATGGTGGGAGAAATTAAACTTGTGACACACACCGTTGGCTGGAGACGTGGATGGCGGTTGGAGACCACACCTGTAGAAGGGCGGTGAACTGATTTGTTTATTGCGTGAGAAAGTGAATGCAGGCACGCACGCTAGCTTCCGGCGGAAAAGGACTCTCCAGATCGTTTGTTCAATAAACATGGATGGTGTATTGTCATTTAAGGGGAAGTGAAGGGAACATATACAAAGGCCTCGTTGGGAGTGGAATGAAAGTGTAATGCGTGTTCATTATTCTCCGGCTTAACGTGTTATTCGAGCACCATTTACAAAGCCGAGCTGTTGTACTTACCCGCCGCTTCCTGAAATATTTATGGCTCGTATTATGTTGCAGTCGCTCGTTGCCTCGGAGTCGACCGAAAGGCTGTAATGTATGGAGAACACACATCGCACTCTTGTAATCCTGTGCTCCATAATTTGTTTTACTGCCACTCAGTACAGGCTGAAATCTTCCAAATTACCGTCTGTGTGTAATGCGTATCAATTACGCCGCCGGTTTGTGTGTCAAACGTTGACAGACGGAGGACTCAGATGTTAGTCACAGCTTCACGAGTACGAAACTCTGCAACGGAATAACAAACCGGAATGGCGAGTAATGACAGGAAATTTCCACAGATTGATCGCTCATGCAAACTCCCTCAGGGAACTGTTGGAAGCCTGTGTGAAGAAAAGCGAGACTGTTTTTGTCTGCCCAGGTGATGAGACAGGCCTGCTCATCCGTCACGCCGGGCAGGACTCTAGCCGTGACAACACTGGGATTCGAAATGTCGATAGTGAGTTTTCATATCCAGCAATATCACAGCTGCGGGGAAAAGGAATGAAGTAGGAACCGAATTCCGTCATCAGATATCAGGGCAGCGGTGCTGAGGACGTCACGGTCAGCGCTCTCCTCGTTAGACGTTAGGTCATGGATAAACTGTTTAGGGTGCACAGTTTTATTCTAATTCAGATTTGCTCCGTGACCTGTCAGAGATCTCTAAAAATGGTCCAGAAATTTGGATTTGAGTTCCAATCCAACGTCTCAAGGACCTTCAAGTACTATAATAAACTATTTATAAAGACCTGAGACACATCATATATCTGTTAGACTTCCATAATGCAGAAGCGCACAGGTTGAAATCAACATCAACAGACTGTATAACATCCTGAAGTCTCGTACACCACAGCAACGATTAAATCGTTTTACTTATTAAACAATGCCATGTTATCCGTTTCATCTCTTCATGGTTAGTTCTTGTTCCTCGCTAACGTTATAGCAGCTGTAAACAGAGCTTCCCTCACCAGCCAATCTTTATTCTCTCTTTAAGTTTAAAAAACATGAACTCACAGCTTTTATTTTGTAATTACATAGAAACCATGAAATGTAAACTCCTCTGTCCTGAAGATGTCAGAAATCTTACAGAGCTACAGCTTTACCTCAAAGAGCTGACACCGGAGACTCCTTCCTTAACGATTAAACACTTTTTAGAATCTGTTCGTGTCGAGCATCCACAGTAAAGTCCGTATGATTGTGCTGTTAATGAACACTAATCAACAACCTTCTGACCAATCAGAATCCAACAGTTGTAAACAATCTCAATTTGAGTTTGAGAGGAGCACAGTGAGGATGACGTCATCGTTTTAGACCTTCGTGGTGAAGCAGCAGGTCGTGTCCATGCGAATCAGAGAGAAAACGAAGGACTTCCGGTGGAACAGGATGAAGGAAGAAAGAGAAGATGAGAAGGAAATTCTCCCAGCTCTGTTTGTGCATTATTTCTGCTCCTCAGTGCTGAGAAATCGTCAGCGTGGAGCTTCGGCATGATCAAAGCCTGGCTTTGTTCGGTGCTGTACTCAGAGACGAGCATAAAATTAGATCATCTTTGGTGGGAGTGCCTCTTCTTTTAGCCTCTGTCACCCAGTGTCACAGGCAGAGTCAATTTTTACCTCTAATCACCATCACCATTTGACTCGCCGCTCGATGTGTTGCTGGTCTAATAGCTGAGAGACTCGTATGGAGGTCCTGCCATGAACACAGAGCCCTCATTACGTTACACAAGCCAGGTTTTTTTTCCTTCTCTTTGCTCGCCTCTGCACGACGGGCGGTTGAAGAGCAGAGGCCTGCCACTGACGCCATCGGTTTTCACCCGGATCCTGCTGGGAGCTTTAACCGGCACAGAGATGACGCTGCCGATGCCGATTCCACAGCAGGACGAGTTTGAGAAGCTTTCAGGAAGACAGACGCAGTGACTCACGGTCAAGCAGCAGACTTGCCGAGAGACACGACTGCTCCGGCTGCTGAAGCTCTTTATTTTTTCCCTGACACTCGGGTTGTCGAGTGCGCTGCCGGATCCAGACATCAGAGTAATAAACCTTAATGCTGCCTTACAGCACGGAGGAATATACGGTGTGAAATAATCACGGGTTTGAATCCAAGCCAGGAAAGAAATTCAGCATGAGTTAGGAATAGATATCTAGATATTTCTTTCTTTTATATCAGATATTTTTTTTGAACATATTTTATATGTTCCTTTGCTCATTTTTTAATTATTTCTCTTTGAGTGTCTCTTTGTGTCCACATTTTTTTGTTTGGGTTCTTTTTACAGTTTTTTGCATAATGCTGCAATTGAGCTTGCTAATACAGAGAACGCTTTTATTTATTTATTTATTTTTTAATTTTGTAATGTGGATATCGTCTCTAAATGACCTTGCCATTGGTTCTGGACTTTTGTACTCAACTCATTTTTTGTATGAGTCTTAAATCAAGGCTCAGAAAAAGAAATGTTAGAGCATAAAGAATAAATAAATAAATAAATAAATAAAGAATACTTTTTTTAAACTCTTAGCATCATAAAAACTTTTCAATGCTAACACGACCTACTTTTATTTATTTAAATAATAATAATGAACCTGTTTTATTCTGCTACACATTCCCATTTGTTCTCACGATCGCATTTCCCGGACTCTTCTTCCCGTCTGTTTGTTAATTGGCCCCTGAGCGATTTTAACCTCTGACCTCTGCTAATACGCGGCCTCCTCTGATTCTAACAGGTTCAGAGCTGCAGACTTCCACCGAGATACCATCAACGAAACAGAAGAGTTCTTGGGCAGCTGGTGCTCCTGATCTCACTCGCCTCGTGGACCGTGTGAAGCTTTAAGTGTCTGAGAGCTGGAATGGGACGAGACGTTACTGAACCTCATCGTCCATCAGCTTCTCATTGGTGCGAGTGTGAAACATCACTCAGGTGCAGAACCACCAGCTGTAAATAAACTGTGTCCTGAGGAGTTTCTTTCTTAGATACATTGCAAAAGTCCTCATTTTTGGAAACATTTCTCCTCACTGCAGAAAGATTATGCTGGTCATCATAACTAGATAACCTCTCACTGGCCAGAAGCTACACACCTTGATGAGAATGGTGAGACTGTGAAGGCTATGCTAACTCAATCTGACACTCTTTACAACCACGATGAGCAGAAAAGCATTTCAGAAAAGCACAACATGAAGAACCTGATTAAACAAGAACTAACAGGAATCTCAGGAGAGGTTTTTCCCCCTCAGATGTTTTTTGTTTTCCGCACCACTTTTGAGACGGCTGTGTGTGTAAGCTCGAGATTCGTGTTTTCTGAAATGCTGAAACCACATCCACATTAGATTTCGGAGAGGAGGACGAGTTTAAACGCTTCATACGGAGAGGAGGAGAGAAAGGCTTCGTACGAAGAGGAGGAGGAGAGAAAGGCTTCGTACCTTCCAGCACGGTGAGTTTGGCGCTGGTGTTGATTTCTCCGATGCTGTTGGTGGCTGTACACTCGTAAATGGCTTCGTCTCGGTGCGTACGCAGGGGCTGGATACGCAGGACGGAACCCGAGCCATCATCAAACTCGATCACCTGAGAGAGAAAACACAGAGAGCTGAGTCATCATCAAACACCACACACACACACACACACACACACACACACACACACACTTAAGCAAGTGAAAAAGAAGACGAAGATGAAGAAGATGAGTAAACAGCAAAGAAGACAGGATGAGGAAAGACAATGCACTTGGAAGGTTATAAGATTCCGCTTTTAACGTTTCGGAAAATTCTATTTTTTTTTTTATTTCTTTTTTGTTTTTTTCATTCAGCTTTTATGCAATCATTTGAAACTCACAACAGAATAGAGAAAAATAAAATAAAAATAATATAGAAAATAAACAGAACGGAGGAATGTAAAAAAAACTTCATCACACTAACTGTTTAGTTTTTTCCAGCTATTGATACGCTAGCATTATACGCTTGTCACTATGGTAACAACACAACAAACATACTGATATTTTCTTTACTTTGATCATAAATAATCATAAATAACCCTGTTAGATTTTAGAATAAAAGTAGCCAATCACTGAACAGCCAATCAGAGGCGAGTCCTGACAGCCAATCACAGACCAGTCCTGACAGCCAATCAGAGACGAGTATTTCCACAGCAGCGTTCCTGACCACTATGCAGTTGATTATTGACCTGAAACTGCACACGCTCCAGTGCTTTATTCCTCTCATTCTACAGCAACATGTCAGCGGTTACAGTTAATATAAAGAGTGTATATATAGCGATTATAGATATAAAGAGTGGTACTTTTTACGGTTACCTCAAAGCGCTGAGAGCTGACTTTCTTCCCCTTTTTCATCCACGTGATGCGAGGTTTGGGTTCTCCGATCGCCTGGCACACGAAAGATGCCACGCCACCCGAAATCCCCGTCTGGTCCTCCGGAGTCTTGATGAAACTCGGCAAACCTGGAAAAAGGAAACGAGAGAGAGAGAGAGAGAGAGAGGGAGAGAGAGAGACGGGGGGAAGTGAGAGAGACAGAGGGGGGGGGGGAGTGAGAGAGACGGGGGGGTGAGAGAGATGGGGGAGGGAGAGAGAGAGAGAGAAAGAGGGGGGGGGAGGGAGGCGGAGGGAGAGGAGAGGTCGGGGGGAGAGAGGGGGAGGGAGAGAGAGAGATAAATTAAT
Source organism: Hemibagrus guttatus (assembly GCA_033459395.1). NCBI lineage: Eukaryota > Metazoa > Chordata > Actinopteri > Siluriformes > Bagridae > Hemibagrus > Hemibagrus guttatus. The sequence goes on along the minus strand of JAUCMX010000022.1, from coordinate 1,367,252 downwards.
TCAACTTGAGTGTGTATGTGTGTTTGTGTGTGTGTGTGTGTGTTTGTGTGTGTGTGTGTGTGTGTGTGTGTGTGTATGTGTGTTTGTGTGTGTGTGTGTGTGTTTGTGTGTGTGTGTGTGTGTGTGTGTATGTGTGTTTGTGTGTGTGTGTGTGTGGTGGCTAAAAAGATTTTGTTTTCCACATGTTTTAGTCCAGATCAAGCTACAACATGTCTGTTCACACACACACACACACACCCACACACATGCACGCACACACACACACACACAAAACAGCAGTGTCTACACGGGTGAGGTAAGAGATACACACGTAGGTTTTACTACGTTTATGATTCACTTTCACTGACACAATCATTATACACACACACACACACACACACACACACACACTCTTGTAAGGACTTTTTGTTGAAATAATTACGAGGCAACTAATAATAATTAAAATCATTTTTTACAGCCTCAACATTTATAATACACTCCATGGGTTCTTCTTCATTTCTTTCATTATTTTTTAAGTTATTTATTTACGCAGTGTGTAGCTACTCTGAGTGTTTAACTTTTAACATTTTTTTACATTTTTATTTGTTTTTACATTTTTATCCTGATCTGTGTTTAGTGGAATTCAATGCAAACTTTATATGTAGAGCAATTTTTATACATGTGGTCAAGTGACCGGAATTAAAAATGTAAAATAAATAAATAAATAGATAAATAAATAATGTCAATATATATACACACAGGTACATCGCAATAAATTAGAATGTGGTGGAAAAGTTCATTTATTTCAGTAATTCAACTCAAATTGTGAAACTGGTGTATTAAATAAATTCAGTGCACACAGACTGAAGTAGTTTAAGTCTTTGGTTCTTTTAATTGTGATGATTTTGGCTCACCTTTAACAAAAACCCACCAAACGGTAAAAAAAAACTAAACACAAATAAAATATAAAACACAAAAAAACACAAAACTCTGAGCAAATAAATGTGGAAGTAAGAAGCTAAAAATAAATAGAGAATAAATAAATAAAGAGGAAGCTGTCCTCCTACTAAAATTCCCTTTTACTTCCATTTCTTTATAAATTTCTCATTAAATCTAAATATGAAAAGCATCATTCCTCAAATCCTCACACGCTACTGTATCACGTGCGTATCACTTTTTTTTCCACCCATGTTTATGATTCAGATCCGGATTTCAGACTCACGACTTTTTTATTCACTTTTTGTATATATATATAAATTTAAAACGGTCAGCTCTTGAGGTCAGTCAACGGTGACGGATGTGCTGTTTACGATTCCTGCTGGTACACGCCCCATTTCCCAGCTACCGGAATTTTATTTCAGGCGTCAGAAAGCATTTCATTTTCCGCCTCCGTGCTGCTGAATTCTGGATTCTGATTGGTCAGAAGAGGAGGTGCGCTGATTCATTTTCTATAACGTCTCTAATACGTTATCGTTGCTATAGCAACAGCTGACTGACAGGGACTTGTACGGCTCTGACTTACAGCATTAATTTTCTATTTAAATAGTGATATGGTGAAGTTTCCTGTAAAATGTTTATTTAGAGTTCAGGGAAGGAGTCTCCAGTGTCAGAGATAAAGCTTGTTGAAGTTATTTGATACAATAATGATTAAAGTCACAAAAATGTCCTTAGCACGTATCTAAAGGAGAATGGAGTTTGTGTGGTGTGTATGACACGTGTGTGTAGAAAGAAAGCTGTAGTCGGAAGCTCGACTCAAACCTCCCGACGTCGTCCCTGAGAAAAACGGCCGTGCCCTTCTGCTTTTATGTATCTGCTAATAAAAGATCGCAGCGGCCACGGCAAAGGAACAAAATCGATAGCTAGTTAACATAACGTAGTGCCTATATGAAGAGCGGCGTGATGGAGACTAGCGGCGTTAAATCATCAGCAGAACCGATCTGCTCGGTGGCGTGACCTTGCTGTAGGACGTCAGGTTGACTGCAGAGCCGTGAGCTGACGCCACCTGTGTGGGTCTATTCTTTCAAATCCGGAGCGAAACCCCTCTGACCCTGCGTTCCGCCGGTCAGACTGACATTTAAATGACATTTACGCGTTCGTTTCCCAGGAAGCGAGCAGCATCGCCTCATAAAAGTGTCTTTATCTGTACGGCCATCCACACCATGCCTCCACAGCTACAGTCTGATTCTCTCAGCATGCCTTTCACTCCGCATGCATCTCCGTACTCACCAGAACCCCACCCATACCCCCAACCCCCTCCCCTCCAACATGCTGTTTTTTATTCAAACCTAATTAGCAGGCCTGAAAGACCGGGGCTCATTAAGCTCTTCAGAGCACATGCTTCACGTTAACGCATGGACGAAAAACCCGCTGAAAGGACGGATGAACGGATCAGAGAGGTTCTCACGGAAGAAGGAGCTCTTTAAGTGATGATGAAAACACATCCTCACCGCGCGGCGCTAATCTGCTTATACACAATGCCATCCTCTAAGATGACCTCTGACCTCCACCACGCTGGAGTCTGCGTCGATGTTTCAGCACAGAGACAAAAAAAAAATACAAAGCGTTGTTTGTTCCATGAGGTTAATCGGATGCGGATAATGCCGCGCGTTTACTTTCAACACGTTAGAGATGGTTTTCTTGCTACTTCATGCTACTGTTTACTAATAAAATCTTTCCTTTAGTAACTTTAAGCTACACGTCCACACAGCCCCTGTTTCTAATATTCAGGCCATGTTCACAGTAAAAATTGCTCCAGCTTCCGTTACAGAGAAACGGATTTCAAAAAGTTTCTAAAACAAACGATCATTTTTTTTTTTTTAGCAAAAACGTGTCAGTGAATCTTTTCATTTGATTTCATTTTCATTACGATAATGTTCAATCAACACAGTTGTAGCATTAATGATGAATAAACTTCCAACCCATTTACATTAGAACGATATTGGGTTGCATTAATTACTCATTAGTGAGCAATTAAGTCGAGTAATTTGCCAGAGGTTTCATTTGATTCATTTATAGTATGCTGCGGAAAACTAGTTCTGTGAAACAAAGTTGCTCCTTTTTCGTTCCTTTACGTTATAGCAGCTATAAACGCTCTGTCCCTGCTCATCTGCCGCTCCTGGAGTTAATACGACAAAGCATCAGCTCACATCTCATCAGAGGAACCGGGACACATCAGAGCTGCTGAGTAATTCTGATGGAACGTCTGATGTTCCTCATGGGCTCACAGGAAATCTCGAAACATTGAGATGATAGAAGGAGGAAACGTCTACATTGATTTTTCCTCTAAAAGAAATCTGGAGAGATCTGGTCTTTTTTCCAGCGTGACTGAGTTAAAAGTTTCCAACCTTCACGACGTGGATCACATACCTGGACGCCACCCACTCGTGATGCCAGGGAGAGTTCCTTATTCCTAACCAGCTGTTTGGTCACCAGAGGCGTAATAATGAGCTACCGGTGCTATTCCCAGACGATTCCTCCTCCCTCGGCCTCTTTGATCTGATATCAAGTCGAGGTTGGAAACTAAAGAAGATGATTCACGTCTTTGAAAAGCCCACCACGGGCACCGTTTAAAGGCTTAAAGTAACGCTAAACCTCCCTCTGCACGGGTCATACGATACGCTTTACCTCGATTAGCAGGAAGCACTTTTTTTTTTTTTTGCCTTCATCAGACTCGTCAAAGATGCATGAGTGAACACGGAGCTAATGCTTTCGGTAAGTGATTTTCTGCTGGCTGGATGGCTGGGTGAGGGGTGTGTTCTCTCCCATCAGCCGGATTTACAGTATTTACTCTTGATTTGTGTCAAAGATGTGGACCCTGAGCAGCGACGCTCAATGATACTCTAATCATATCAGGAACGTCAGGAACCTGGACCGGAGGCCGTCAATCTGTTGCAGAGCAACTTGATGCTCCTTCAGATTTGTCCACGATCCCCTTTGCATAATTTACTGTCTTAAAGCTAAATGATGGATAAGTGGTACAACGGTGTTACTGAAATCACGGACCGTTCGCTGCTTTCCAGAAACGGAACGTTTATTACCCATCCCGGTTGATAACAAGGCGACAAATGTCAAATACTCCATAAAAAGTCTGCCAGGATGATATATCATGCTCTTTCATCAGTGGAGCGGAAATCCTGGAGGTTATTACCGTAATGCGCCTCACAGTGGGCGCAGTGGAAATGCGTAATTGCATTCCCAGTTTATGTTCTGCGCCATTCTGTTAAATAATTCACCCAACCCGGAAAGCTACATGCTCGACAGACGCCTTTCTCGGAGATCACTTAGAGAGAAGCTTTTCCCTTTTTTCCCTGCGTTTATCAGCCTGTTTATTCGTTCTCTCTCCCTCTGTTTATGCTCACATAATGGAACCAAGATAATACGAAAATCAAGAAAAGTGCCATTAACGTTCCCCAAGCAGTAACGCGACACTTTTCCCGCCAGAATCTTCATACAAATATCAAGCGGATCCATTTAACAAGTTGATAACGGGCCACGAGATTGAGAAAAATATTGTTATTGAGCTGATTAGGCAAGATAATGTGACGTTAATTGGAAGCAAAAGCCTTGGAAATGGGGCAGAATTACATTAATGGAAGTGTTCGGCTAAAAGGACGGCAGCCGATAGCATCAAATCATCAGACACATTTCCGCTAAGTGCACCAGTGAAGGGGTAAAAAAAAAAAAAAATTTAAATAAATAAATAAATAAATAAACCCTGGTATTATCTATTATTAATGAAAAGGAATGGGCGTCTCTCTGGTTTGGGTATCGATTCCGCATACACTCCTCGCATTGATTCAAGCGATTAGTTGCTGCTAAAGCCAAGTCTTGCTCGGGTTCTTTCTGCTCTCCAGCTTCCAAAAAGCAGATACAGTGTCCTTAAATTAACTCTGTTTTTAAGGATCTGCACTTATGGATGCTCAGTTCAGCACACATGCCACGGATTATAAATGTGTGTAAGACGTGAATGTTGACGTGTGTTGGGCCACCTGTTCCTGCACCTGTGGCTCTGGCGAGTTTAAAGGGGCCCGTCAGCCTGCGGAACCATCTGGGAGGTCAGAATGTGGCTTTTCTCCTTTCTCCACTGACCCCTGACCCCATCAAAGCTCCTCGGAGCATGACGTAACCCTAGACCTTAAAAGCTCAGGCTGTCAATGCACAAACGAGGCGATCTAATGGAGCAACACCAAAGGGAACAAGGCACCACCACCACTGCTGCCTCCTCCCCATTCAACTCCACCTCTTCTGCCATCATCAGCATCTTACGGACTTCGTTCAGGCCTCAATTTCCAGATGTTACAAATACACATCTGTACCCTTTGTTTTATAGCGCTAATCACAGTTTACATCACAGAACATCTGCACAGTCAGCATGTTAGCCTTGCATGACGTCCGGATACTACCTCCGGTATTCCATCTTTGCCGCATAGGGTGTATTTACTTACACTCTAAACTACCATCCTGTGCATTTTCTGCCATTCTATTCACCTTTTCCCCAAGCTGTACAGTTATCTGTTCGTGCCCTACGCAGTCGTACAGTTGTGCACTAGCTCATCTGCGATCCTGCTCATGTAGCGCATGTCTGCTGCATTTCGCCGTAATCCCACAGGCTTGATATTTCATCACAACCCACAGGACTTGATGAAGGCGGACTTGACTTGACATTTCGAGTCAGGAACTCCAGCAGAGATACCTGTGTGTGGTTTTTTTTTCCAATTAATCTCCCCCTACAGAAAGGCATGATGGGAAAAGTTCCCCGTGTCTTGGAGAATCTGACAGAACATGGAACTTGGGATGAATAGAAGCTTCAATTCAAACGAACTGGTTACGAAAGCTGTAGACTAGACCGACGTTGCCGATGTTTTCATTGTTAGCAGTGTTTGTTAAGTCATAGGGTTTCCACATGGACAAACCTTCATTTCTGTGGGAAGATTTCAACAGGCACTAAGACCCTGTAATGCACCTGGTTGTGATGCAGGATCTGATACAGGAATTCAGTCTGGGTTGTTGATCTGAAGGTTTGGGTTCAAGCCCCAGCCAATCTGCCGCTGTTGGGCAACTGAGCAAGACCCTTAACCCTCTCTGCTTCAGGGGGCACTGTATTATAGCTGCCCCTGCGCTCTGACCCAAACGCCCTCAGCTGGTATATGTGAAGAATTCCACTGTGCTGTAATGAATGTGTGATGATAATAAAGACTTCTTCCTCTTCTTGTAGCAATTTAGCAACAGCTTTCTGACATATTGTAGGTATCAGGCTCCCTTTTTTAAATGTTGCTGATTCGACAGTTTTCCACTTGCAAAATATTAAAAATGTATTTTTATCCCCAAGTTTTCTCCTGGTATTTTTTTGTAGATCATAAAGGTTTATTTTTAAATGTTGTTGCTCAGGAAACTTACACATCATGTACCACAGAAATGTCCTGAAACATTACTAAATTGTTTAAAAAATGACATTTTTTGTGATGCTGGTCCAATCAGTCCGTACTGTATGTGTGTATATACAGGTCACATATCGAGCTTGATTAAACATGCCTTTTCATCTCGGCTGAAATATTAAACAGTAATGACGAGGAGTTTATGGATGTTAAAGCTATTGAAAGCTGTCAAAACCAGATTGAGAAGACTAAGGCTAATCTTCTCTGGCAAAATCTCAATTACTGTTCTGTCAGGACCCCGAGGCATTTTTCTGTCTTCTTATATTTATTAGTTTTATTCAGGTACTCTGCTTCTACTTTCTCCAATCGATTATTAGTGCTGCTCTAGCTTAGCCTTATCTACATTAGCTTGAAATGTAAAGGGTATAAATAATACATTCAGCTAGATGTTCTACAAGAAAACCACATGGAAAAAACAAAACAAAACAAAAAAGAAACGCAACCTTCTGGTCAAGGTGAAAAAAAAACAAAAAAAACCCCAAAAACCTAAACGTCACGTTCTGATTGGCTAAACAATCCAAACGGACTCTGAGCCTCCACAAAGCCAGCGACTGGAAACATGTGCTCAGCGAGGCAGAGCTAAAAATTAAAGAGGCATGAAATCAGCAGATTGGAAATATTTGCGGAGGTTAAGCGAGGGTGCTCAGCGGAGACCTCGGGCACGGTTCAGGTCGCTCACCCCGGGCGTGGCATTACCCAGAGGCACGGCGACGGCATAAACATGAGTGGCTGAGCTTTATTGGTCATGACCTGCACGTAATGTGGACCAGCCTGACATTTTCCTCCCAGGACTCATGGAGTCAATAGAACGTGGCTCTGAAATGCACAGTTTCACCCCGGCTACCGCCCGGTTCCGTCCGTGCGCCACCGATAAGATGACGCGAGCTCCTGAAGTCCTTGTCAAACTTTTTATTTTTTCCCCGGATGATTCTGGAGTCATTCCTGGAGGATGTGCTTCTAAATTCTGGACTGTTGTGCATAGAAACCTTCAGGGTGTGCAGTTATCAGAAAATAATCAACAAGACCACAGGAATTCATCAAAAATGTAACTTTTTTCCATAAAACAAAACGCCATGTACTTATTTTCACCCGCATGTAACGTTTTAGTTCCTGTTGTCACTTCTGTTATAGCAGCTCTCTCTAATCTAACAGTCATTCCCTCACCAGCCTCTCGTTATTCTCTCTCTCTCTGAGTTAATAAGACAAAAAATTCAGCTTAGAAATAAGAAGATGTCCTGAAGATCTTGTCCTCTGAGTGTTGCAGTGCACTGACACTGGAGACTCCTTCCATAAACGTCTCCTCACAAAAAAATCTACCAGTAAGAACTGAGCGTCAGAGCTGCTGTTAAATTTGTTCAAACAAATCAACAGCTTCTGACCAATCAGAATGCAGAATTCACTCGCATAAGGCGAAACCATGGAAAATTCTTCGGCTTGAAGATTATTTTTTAACCGTATTCATTTCTTTATTTGTTTTTCCTCTTGTGAATATCCTTTCTGCATCGTTGTCATCTCATATGGAACAGACTGAGTAATAATAAAAAAAACTTATTATCTCTAAGCTTATGTCTATTCGTTTGTTAATTTTTCATTATTTGTACTTTTCCATTTACGGAAAATAAAAAAATTCGCTGGAATATTCAGCATCCCACTCGAGATAAAGCCTCCATCCTTCCTGTTTTCGCTCATGATATTAAACTTCGCTTCTGATACAAACCAATTTTTGTTCCTTCCTTGGGAAGATTTTGGTGTTGACTCAAAACAATGAACGGAGGAATAAAAAGCTTTCAGCTTTCCAGAATAAATATTCCGCTGGTGCACTTCACTTCAGCTCCATTCTGATCTGCATTGAATACATATTTGATGGATTCATTACACCGCCGTACACCGTCACCTGGGAGCAGACTGGAGCGCTGGACTGGGAGACAATCCCAGAGGATGATGGGAAACAGAATGGAACCATGGACAGATATAAAAGGAAAAGAACGAAGATCACGTCTGCCTCGTTACCTTACCCTCCCATCCCCCACCTGCGACCTCGCTAACTTTATTAGCACTGCTCTGGAGCTCAAATCTCCCTGAGAGGCCTGAGACCGTTTCCCCTCGTCTGACTCGAACCCCGAGCGACTCGGACAAATAGAATTACGGGGCTTTGGGGATCCAAACCTAAAGCCCTGAGCCTGACAGGAACATTAATTATTAAGTCGACATAAAGGGTCCAGCGTTAGCAAAGCTTTTATCCAAGCATGGAACAGAGCGAGGGGAAAAGAGTCAATACTGCAAATGTAATTGTAGAAAGAAAGAAAAAAAGAAAAGAAAAGAAAAAAGAACACCGGAGCTGTTTCTCTGGTCTGTTCCTCTTGGGGTTAAAACACTTAAAGGTTCAACATGAAAGAATAAAGAATGGTTTAAGGTTCGATCACAAAGAACAAACCAGCAAAAGAAGCTTTAAAGGAATATTTTTTAATCTATTTATTTATTTATTTAAAAAAAAAAAAAATCTATCAATCCAGAACTTCTGTATCTTCTTGTATCAGGTGCACCGGTGGGTTTTTAAATACACTTTTAACTGAGATGCATTTCGGGTCCCTTTGAAGCCAAATAAAGGATTATGTGACTGGATAAATATTTAATTAATCTTTTTATTTTAATCTTTTTCTTTAATGAAAAAATAAACTGAATCTAGAACACACTGTAGGACTTGTAGTCTGGTGTGAAAGTCTGGTACGGGGAAAATCGACGATTTATATCATAATGAAAAGCAAAACTATCGCTAGCTTTTTTTTCTATTTGCGGAAAAACTCATGTGAATAAGAACATTTTTGAAAAACCCTAAATTAACTATAAAAAGAGAATTTTCTATAATTCATCTGAGATATTTGTGCAAGATTTTTTAAAATGTAACTCTAGAACTCAATCGTCTAATCAGGTGCTCCATTTTTTTTTTTTTTTTTAGTTTTATTTAATTTTTTTTAATTTCATCTCTTAATTGAACTAAAATGTAATTCAACTTGAATTTAATTTCATTAATTTAAAAAAAATTATAATTTTCTTTAATAGAAAAAAGAGCTGAATTTAGAATACTTTTCAGTCAGGTTCAGCAAAAAAAATATAAATGTATGAACGGATCAATTAAAAATAAATAAATAAATAAATAAATAAACAAATAAATAGACAAACAAACAAACAAACAAATAAATAAATAAATGGAGATTATTATTTGTAAAATTTGCACTGAGATACAGAGCAATAACTACAGATAAGATCTCTTCTTTCAATGTAGATCTAGAACTCTATTAGTTTAGTTTTATTTTAGGAATTTTTATTTATTTAATCTCTTAATTGAATTAAAATGTAATTCAGCTTGAATTCAATCTAATTAATTAAAACTAAAAAGCTGAATTTAGAATACGTTTCAGTCAGCAAAAAAAAAGAAAAGTTGTATATATATATATATATATATATATATAAGTTAACACTAACTATGAACGGAGCTATGAACCTTAAATAAATAAGTAAGTAAATAAATAAATAAAGGAGAGATTGTAAGATTTGCACTGAGATGCAGAGCAATTATTTAAATTATTAAAATTATTTATTTAAATATTAAATACCCCGTGCAAATGACGTTTGCGCTCGGATCCCCGAGCTCCAGCCTGCGTTTTATCACCGTGAATAAAATTCCAGCGAAGTCATTATCTCCAGCACGACATCCATCCTGCTCCTTTAACATATTGCTGCATCAATCAAAGAGCAAAGCACGACAGTGACGAATGTCCGGAAATGACATTAGCTGTCGGGAAAGCTCTCTGATTTACGACGGCCGCGTGCCAGAGGGTTCAGGGGAAGTTAATTTCTGGGTGGAGGTGAACCTTCACACTGTGGAACACCTACGTGACCTGAGGAGCGTAACCTTATCACGGCTTCCTTCCCTCGGCTGCAGGAAAAAATGATTTATTTTTACGAGTACACCTATGTATATTGATTAGGCTTTATTTATTTGTTTGTTTGTTTGTCCTGACGTGTTAAAGCAGCGTCGGGGCGGTCAGAGTCTCCGGGTCCCCAGGTGGACGTCTGCAAATTGTATCGTGTTTAAACGTCTGCGCGGCGAACAAAACAGACACGACGGGAAAATTGATTCTTTCTAATTAAAAGTAAACGTATCAGCGATGGAGTGGCGCTTGGGATGTAATTCTATTTAGCCCACAGCTGTGATCTCCAGCCCTGGAACGAGGGGGGGGGGGGGGACAGAGAGCGAGAGAGAGAGAGAGAGAGAGAGAGAGACAGAGAGGCGAGGAGACAGAGAGAGAGAGAGAGACAGAGAGAGGGAGGGGGAGACGGAGATGGAGAGAGAGAGAAAGAGAGAGAGAGAGACACAGACTGAGAGGGAGAGGAAGAGGGGGAGGGAGAGACAGAGAGAGAGAGAGAGAGAGAGACAGAAAGACATAGCGAGAGAGACAGAGAGAGAGAGAAAGAGAGAGAGGATGGACGGATGCACAAATGCAGAGGGAATAAAAAAGAGAGTCGAGGACGTGGAGGTGTGAAAAACGGGAGAGCGAGGGGTCGACGGAGGTTAATGACCAGAGATTAATGGCTTAATTATGCTGCGAGGAGGCAGAGATCCAAACGCCGAGCCTGAGCCGTGGCCTGCATTCAGCTACAACATCAACATCAACATCCTCCGTCCTTCACACAACACTGCCCATTAACTCTGTGTTTGTGTGTGTGTGTGTGTGTGTGTGTGTGTGTGTGTGTGTGTGTGTGGTCTATTACTAAATGTCTCATTCTGTTCATTCAGTCGTAGATAACGGATAAATAAATTCAACACGCCGGTCTGGTTAAAGTGAGGAGGAAATCACTCGAGTTTCAACAAACAAACAAATACTTTTTATCTGTTTATAGTTACATTTCACGTGTGTCGTGAAGCTCCTCAGCGCTTGAAGTAAAAGTTTCCCCGAAAAGCAAAGGAAAGTTGTGTACGTGTATAGAAATGGAATTTTTTTTTCAATTTTGTTTCTAAAAATGTTTTAAAAATACTTTTTTTTCACTGTTAATTAATGATGAAAGTGCCGTACTGTTTCAAATTCTTCGTTGTTTTTCTAACAATTGAAAATAACAGTTTTCAAACACAAAGTTAGTACAAAGAGCAGGAAAAAATAAGTTCTCTCACATATGCCTTTATTGCAGAAATAAAGGAATTAAAAAAGGAATGTAAAAAATCCCAGATATATTTAAATGTTTTTTTGTTTTTTTAAAGTAAAAATAAAAATTTTTTTCTATTTTTTTGCTGACGCACGAGTGCAGCAGGTATGGCGGAGGCGTGTAAGAGGAGCTGAATGTATTTAAAGCCGAGTTGGTGAGGTGGAGCTGCTCCACCCTGAACACTGGCTCCTCCACCGTATAATTCAGCTCCTGATTACAGACAACAAAACGCTAACACCCGCTGTTTGTGGTCTCTCCTTTTCCATCCTGTGCTATTCTTAGCATTTAACTCGCTTAGCTCGGCGTGTGGGGCGCGTTTACGACAGAGCAGGGATCTGAATCATCAGAAACGCTGCATGCGCTCACGCCGAGTCCCTCAGAGCGTCCGGCGCTGGACGTGGGAGCGTGCGGTGGGGAGAAGGCGCAAAAACACGGACGTGAACAATTATTAATAATCTGACGGGCTAAAGGTGAAAGGGTCAGAAGGGTGTGTCCACCTCGGACAACGTCCAAAAACGTTCACCTACAGAGTGATGAGCTTCAGTACAGGGCTTAAAAAATGATTTAAAAATAGATCACAGTGCAGCCTTGTAAAGAAAAGACAGAAATATTACAAAAATATAGAAATAAATTATATATAAGCGATACAAGACGCAGCTTTGCTGGGAACAAAAGCCAGAACAAAACCAGTAGAGCCACATTTTCTTGACTTGACGCTTTTGTTTGTAAGTTCAGAACAAAATGGAGGAAGGAAAAAAAATTCCTTAATCCTTAAAATCTAAAAACAAGCACGTCATATTTCTAATTACTATTTTACTAAAAATAGCATTCATTTCTAGAATGTTATTTTTTAAATAAAATACTGATTGTCCAAAACATTTTTAAGGTTTTTTGTACAATTTGTTTTACAGACTTTTATTTATTTATTTTTAAATTTTTCTTTAATTAACAGGATTTAATATAAAAAAATAATATTTTTTACAATTCAGTCTTATATGAAAAGAATTTTCAAATTTTCAACATAAAAACTGCTATAGAAATAAACTTTTTTTATCTATATTAAGAACATTTCGATCATTTTATATAGATTATAATTCTATTTTTATAAGAATGTTTATTTCTCTTTTTTAATATCAATATTTATAGTTATATACACAGTATATGTACAATATTTATGTTTATATTTATAAATTTCTATTGTATTCTTTATCATTTTATTGTCATTTTTAACATTATTAGTTTTACTTAAAAGCTCTAACATTATAAACTGTCAGTCTTCTTATATTTGATGCCAAGATATTTCCTTCGCCGTTTAATTTGCTTGTAATGATGTCATAAGTCTGAGCTCCAGACCTAACGAGGTCACAGGAAGCTGAAAAACAGTTACAGGAAGTAGAAACCTGGTTACAGGAAGCTGAACGCCGGTCACACAGCAAATTAAACGACTCTCTGAGCTGCGACTGAGCCAAAACCACGACTGGGCTCCAAAACCATCAACATGTGTGTGTTCAGACTCTTTAAAGCTTAAAGCCGCTAATGAGGAAAACGAAGCTGCAGCCAGGCTAGCAATCACAGGGGGCCAAGCACCAGGCAGACGTTTATCAACACTCTATTATTAGCATTTGTGGTTAAACTTCAAGCAGCGAGTCTATTTTCAGCGCTATAATTAAAGCATCTTTATAAGGAGTATTTATATGTGAACTGTGAAGCGTTTTTTTATTTTACTGGAAACATCCTGGATCTTAATTCGTAGTCTTTCTGAGTTCTTTTCAAATGTTTAATACGGTGTTTTTTAAACCAAACAAATCAAGCAAGAGCGCTTCCTGAGTCAGAGTAATCGGATGCGTATTTAATTTTTGCTTTTGTGATTTAGCTTTCACCATTTCAAAAAAATTGCCCGTTGTGTTTTTATAGCACATTTAAATCAAAATATAAACAGATATTTGGATCAATAAACATATCCAGATACAAATATATGAATTAAATAAATGTTAAAAATATTAATCACTAATTCAGTAAAATATAAGTAACCAGAAAAGTGCTCAAGAATAATCAAAAGGCAGCAAAAACTTTTGCACCAAACATAAATGTATAAAATATATAATAAATAATATATAAACAAAATTTTGATTCATTTATTTGAATCGTTGTTCTTTAAAGGTGGCATGAAGTAGCAGTAAGTAGTAGTAGCTAAGTCTGAGGCTATAAGCTAGCTAGTTCGTAAGCATTGAGTTGTTTTCATAATATGAACACACAGTAACCATGGAAACGCATCAGAACAGTCCGGAAGGTCAACATTTACCTCAGATATGTTGGTAAATCCCTCAGAAAAGAAAGCTATTCAGCTACAATCACATTTTATTGACATTTAGCATCAGCCGCTAACCCATTAGGTATTTTTTCATAATATGAACACACAGTAACCATGGAAACACATCAAAACAGCCTGGAATGTCAGAACAGTCCGGAAGGTCAACAGTTACTTCAGATATGTTGGTGAATTCCTCAGGGAAAAAAAGCTATTCTGCTAGTCACATTTTATTTACATTTAGCATCAGCCGCTAACCCGATTTCCACCATATTGAGGCTGTAAATGGATGGATGGATTAAAAACACATTTTGGCTTTTTGTAACAGTTTTTGGAAGCTCTCGGTTCAAAAAGTGAACAGTTCAGACAGCAGACATTTTCAGAGGCGGTGTACTCACTGTCGGCGTGGGAGGGAAAGGCCGTGCAGCCGAGCAGAAGCAGGACAGAAAGCCAGCGAGGCGTCAAGGGCACTGAGGGGCAAATATGAGGCACCATGTTCCAGGTTGGTACTTCTTTTTCTTCCTCCTCCTCCTCCTCCTCCTCCTCCTCCTCAATGCTGCTCTTTCCTTCCTCGCTCTTACGCAATCATAAGCTAAAACCTAAACCAAACAAACCAAAACAACACACGATGTTTATTCAGAGGAAGTCGAGGGTTAACGAGGAAAACAAACACTCATCAAATTAGCGCCAAAAAGCCAAAATCAGCAGGACACCAGGGAGCAGGACAGCAGGGGGACTTAACCCCTGACCTTAACACACTTTAGGATATTAAAGCGACCACACACAGATGGCACACACACACAAACACACAAACACACAAATCTGATTTTTTTTAATACATCCTTCATAATTCATTTCACTTCCCTTTAAAAAAAATAAGTAAATAAATTAACTTTTCAATTAATGCATTAAATTCATCATTTAAAAATTTAGTAAAACAAAATATTTAAATAAAATGAAAATAAAATATAATTCATAAATATTGCATACAATTAAATTTTAACTTACAATAAAATTATTAAACAATTAAATAAAACTATTAATGAAACTTTAGGACATAAATAAATAAATAAATAAATAGACAGTAAAAATGTCTACAGAAATTATTTGGTTTATTATGCATATATATTTCACCATATTTCCACAAGTTTTGGCTAAGTAAATAAGCTAAAACCGCCCCTGAGGAAGAGCCATGGAATAACTGTAAGTCTGTAGATCTTTAGCAGAATCCAGTGTGTTTAATTCAGTGTTAATTAACCGTGTCGTCTGTGTGGGCTAACCAATCACTTTTTTCTCAAATTTGGTATGCAAATTTGTTTGTAATCGTTTAACGTTAGCAATGTTATCGTGTCTTGTCGCTGGACGTAGCAAAGCAATTTACTGTTTATTTTTTGCTTTAACGTAGCTACATTTCTTTTATTTCCAGAGTAACTTCTTTGTTCTTCGGTTATATTCCTAGCATGCCAGCTTAGGCTCGTCAGCTAATTAGCAGGAGTTGATCTCGGACGTTTCTTGAATTTTGATACATTACTAATGAGAATGTTTTAGCTCGTAGTCCAGTTTTATTTTAAACGAGATAACAGGAAAATAAGTTTAGGTTCAACATTCTGTACACCGCCAGGCGTTCCTCAAGGATCGGTACTCGCCGTTTACATATTCAGATTTATTTATTTGATCTGGAGGATATATTTGTTGCCATATGGCTGAGTGGAGTGTAGGAGGACAGGATAAATGAAATAAAGAAAGAAAATGATGAATATAGCACATTAGCGCATTAGAATATGGAGATTTGTTTGAAGTCTAAAGCTGCTGTGGTTTGCAGTATGACCGTGTCGGTGTGTCAGTGTGTGTCGGTGTGTGTTTAAGCGTAACATTCGGACGGGGTGATACACAGGTGCTCGGTCCACCTCAGACCATCTGCTTCATTCCTCCTGCTGAAACACCAACAACAAAGATCTGCCAAAAATCTGACATCCTTTACATGTCTTTATTAATCACACACTTCTGTTTAGATGAAAATAAAGAAAACATTAATTTTAGAAAATTCAGAAAGACATTTTTGGACATCCAGGTTTACATAAAACCTATATATTTATAAAAAATAAAATAAAAGACTAAGTTAGGGGCGGGGCCAGATGACGAAATAACCACAATGAGATTCCCGAAGAGATTTCTACGATCCGCAATCTGCATCACAGTGTTTAGGTCACACACCCACAAACAAACAAACAAACCACGCCCACGTTAACAGAGTGTGATTAACCATTGTAGTTAATTAGTGCAGTGTCACATCTTTATCTCAAAATCCTCCATGTTTCTCTGGTTCTAGAGCCTATCTTTTAGACCTTTCGGCTCATTAAACAGGTTTTCTGATAGCGAGCGATAAGGTCTTCGTGGCAACTGAGAAGTCACTAACACCATGATTCAAACTTCAGACGCTTTCAGTCCATCCTCGGTCAACGTTCTGATCCGTATCTCTGTACATAATTCATGCGAGAAGCAAACGCCGAGGAGTAGCGGGCGGCAAACGAAACCCGTCACTCGTCTAGCATCTAAACAATAGCGTCATTGTGCAGTGTTGTGCAGTGCCGCGGACCTGAGCAGGTTTCTGACGAGCTCGTTACTCATGTCACGGCTGCACGGAGCCGAACGGAACGCCGGAGATCTTTTGACGAGGCCACAACTGAAGATTTTACAGCTCTGCAGACAAAAGAGCTCTTGTGTTCCATAACATAACAAAAACATTGCTGTTCGAACACGTCACGGAAGAGTGACGGCAGAAAAACAGCCGCGGGTCACGTTACGCTCGACCTTCACAATTGGAGAACACACTGTATCAGAACACAAGGACACGCCCACAAACATCACACCACATGGATATGTTTAATCCATTTTTTTAACGAATTAAACATAATCTAATATACATTTAATCAAGCGCACAATTATATGCACATCCAAATCTGTCAACTCTAGAATTATTGGCTTAACAGAATTACAGTCATAATTTATTATAGTATAATAATAATAATAATAATAATAATAATAAACTAAAGGGTTTATTTATTTATTTATTTATATTTTATGATATTTATTTATTTTATCAGTCTTTCTGATGCAGTTACACTCATCATAACAGAACTAGCTAAGAACCGTACGGAATCCAATAATAAATAATGCCACAAGCTGACATTGTTTAATCTTTAATTTAGATAATAATAAGAATAAAAACCTTGTGCTTTGTTAACAAAGTTCACCAAATCTTTATTTTGTGGACGAAGTGTAAGAAAGTCATGAAAGGTTTCAGGGAAAATAATCACGGATTAAATGACGTCGGTGAAGCGTGAGACGAGGAATAAACACCTCTCGCTAAAGTGTTTGCTGTCTTTCATTGTTTTTTGTGGGGTTTTTTTTTTAAATTAACGAGTGCAGGAGGCTGTAAAAAAGCGGTCACAGAAACACGTCTGCGCTCCTTCCTCACCAGAGGGAAAACAGCCTTACGTGAGAAGTCATCAACACCGAGAGAGACGTGTCACAGCACAGGGTGAGGAGAAAAACCACACCGAAAAACCTAAAAAGAGTCCGAGCAAGAAAGAAAGAGACAAAGAAAGCATAAAAAAAGAAGGAAAGAAAGAAAGAAAGAAAAAAAAGAAAGAAAGAAAGAAAGTGTAAGGAAAGAAAGAAAGAAAGAAAGAAAGAAAGAAAGAAAGAAAGAAACAGAAAATAGAGAGGAAAAGAGAGTCAGATAAAAAGAAAATGAAGGAGACTAGACAGCTGAAGGAATTCAAAGAAGAAAGAATCAGAAGAAAGAACAAAAAGAAAAGAAAAAAGCAAGTAGACAAGAACGAGAGAAAGACTAGACAGATTACAGAAATAAATAATATAAATTATTAGAAAAAGAGTAAAAAAAAAAGAAAAAAAGAAAGAAAGAAAGAAAGAAAGAAAGAAAGAAAGAAAGAAAGAAAAAGAAAATAGAAGACAGACAGACAGTCAGACAGACAGATCTCTGGGGAGGAGTGAGAGCTCTCGCGTACAGAAGTCACACCGAGAAGAAGGCGAGAAGAAGTGGATTCATAGAAGAAGAGGTATTTAGAGGTAAATATTTAATGAGTGAAACTCAGCTGCAGTTAAAGAGTCAATCTGAGGCTTTGTTTAGGAAACACGATCCTTCACCTTCTGGAAAATACCCAACACTTTCTCATCATGGACCACGCTGAACACAACAGTGAATAATTACATGTCCAGATTCAGAACATCCAACACACTGCCTAACTAGTGACCCTAATGACTCCAGTGACACTACACACTACACTAGTTGTTATGGGTTGTTGGGGTAGTTAGAGGCAACTAGTTGTTGGGGATGTTGTTGGGGTAGTTAGAGTTAATCGGTTGTTGGAGAGGTTGATGGGGTGGTTGTTATGGGTTGTCGGGGTAGTTAGAGGTAATCAGTTGTTAGGATGGTTGTTGGGGATGTTGGGGTTGTTGTTGGTGTGGTTGTTGTTGGGGATGCTGTTGGGGTGCTTGTTTGAGAGCTTGTTGGGTATGATGTTGGGCTTGTTGTTGGTATGGTTGTTGGGGATGATGTTAGTGTGGTTGTTGTAGTGGTTGTTAGGGATGTTGGGGATGCTGTTGGGGTGGTTGTTTGAGAGCATGTTGGTGTGGTTATTGGGGTTGTTGTTGGTGTGGTTGTTGGGGTTGTTGTTGGTGTGGTTGTTGTTGGGGATGCTGTTGAGGTGGTTGTTTGAGAGCTTGTTGGGTATGATGTTGGGGTTGTTGTTGGCATGGTTGTTGGGGTTGTTGTTGGTGTGGTTGTTGTTGGGGATGCTGTTGAGGTGGTTGTTTGAGAGCTTGTTGGGTATGATGTTGGGGTTGTTGTTGGCATGGTTGTTGGGGATGATGTTGGTGTGGTTGTTGTAGTGGTTGTTAGGGATGTTGGGGATGCTCTTGGGGTGGTTGTTTGAGAGCATGTTGGTGTGGTTATTGGGGTTGTTGTTGGTGTGGTTGTTGGGGTTGTTGTTGGTGTGGTTGTTGTTGGGGATGCTGTTGAGGTGGTTGTTTGAGAGCTTGTTGGGTATGATGTTGGGGTTGTTGTTGGCATGGTTGTTGGGGATGATGTTGGTGTGGTTGTTGTAGTGGTTGTTAGGGATGTTGGGGATGCTGTTGAGGTGGTTGTTTGAGAGCATGTTGGTGTGGTTATTGAGGTTGTTGTTGGTGTGGTTGTTGTGGTGGTTGTTGGGGATGATGTTGGTGTGGTTGTTGAGGTGGTTGTTTGAGAGCTTGTTGGGGATGATGTTGGGGTTGTTGTTGGCATGGTTGTTGGGGATGATGTTGGTGTGGTTGTTGTAGTGGTTGTTAGGGATGTTGGGGATGCTGTTGAGGTGGTTGTTTGAGAGCATGTTGGTGTGGTTATTGAGGTTGTTGTTGGTGTGGTTGTTGTGGTGGTTGTTGGGGATGATGTTGGTGTGGTTGTTGAGGTGGTTGTTTGAGAGCTTGTTGGGGATGATGTTGGGGTTGTTGTTGGTGTGGTTGTTGAGGTGGTTATTGAGGTTGTTGTTGGTGTGGTTGTTGTGGTAGTTGTTGGGGATGATGTTGGTGTGGTTGTTGAGGTGGTTGTTTGAGAGCTTGTTGGGGATGATTTTGAGGTTGTCGTTGGTGTGGTTATTGAGGTTGTTGTTGGTGTGGTTGTTGTGGTGGTTGTTGGGGATTCTGTTGAGGTGGTTGTTTGAGAGCTTGTTGGGTATGATGTTGGGGTTGTTGTTGGTGTGGTTGTTGTGGTGGTTGTTGGGGATGCTGTTGAGGTGGTTGTTTGAGAGCTTGTTGGGTATGATGTTGGGGTTGTTGTTGGTGTGGTTGTTGTGGTGGTTGTTGGGGATGCTGTTGAGGTGGTTGTTTGAGAGCTTGTTGGGGATGATGTTGGGGTTGTTGTTGGTGTGGTTGTTGTGGTGGTTGTTGGGGATGCTGTTGAGGTGGTTGTTTGAGAGCTTGTTGGGTATGATGTTGGGGTTGTTGTTGGTGTGGTTGTTGTGGTGGTTGTTGGGGATGCTGTTGAGGTGGTTGTTTGAGAGCTTGTTGGGTATGATGTTGGGGATGATGTTGGTGTGGTTGTTGGTGTGGTTGTTAAACCGCTAGGTGATGTCAGCAGCAGTTCTGACACTGGGGTATAACTGAATCAGGTTTTTATTTATTAATAACGTGTGTGAAGGACGTGTGCAGCGTGTGCAGATGTGGCGTGTGCAGATGTGGTGATGATTCCCTTCCACTGCTCCAATAACATCTGGACTGAACGGCAGCCTGTGCGTCTCACATCATTGACAGCGGCACGTATAAAGTGTACGTGTTAACACGTGTCCCGTGTCTGCTCCAGTTCGGTGCGGCGGCGTGATTAGTGACACTTCGCTCTCTCTGATGAGTTTTAACTAAATAACTAACAAAGAAACGTCTGAGAAAAACGTGAGGTTTTTTTTAAACAGCAGCTGGAGATGACTCCTAAGCATAAAGCTCTCCACTCGCAGCCGCGTGACTCACCGAGAGTGTGACGAGAAAATTAGCTCGAGTTTCACATGAAAGGAGCAAAGAGATCAAAAAGAGCGCTGCTGCAAAGAAGAAATCAAAAAACCTGCTAATACGAAGCTCAGGCGGGTTTCCGCTCACACGCTAACAGGCAAGACGCAGAGCCAGAAACAAAGAATTAAACTGCTCAAAAATTTATTTCCAGTCTGAAAGCACCATATTATTGTGCTCAAATAAAGAGACTTACTGAAAACAAAGAAAGAAGGATGAAGTGAGCAGAAAAAAGGGGAAAAAAGAGGAAGAATTAAACAGATGAAGGAATTAAAAAAGAAAGAATAAGAAGAAAGAAGAAAAAGAAAAGAGAAAAGAAGATAAATAGCAAGTAACCAAGAAAGAAGGAAAGATGAGACAGTTACAGAAATAAATCATATAAAGCATTACATTATAATTATATAAAGAACAGACAGACAGAACAGACAGACAGGGGTTGCACAGACAGAACATACAGACAGATGGACAGACAGACCGAGGGATGGACAGACAGACAGGGGATGGAGAGATGAACACAGACAGAGGGATGGACAGAGAGACAGATGGATAGACAAGGGATAGAGAGATGAACAGACAGAACCGACAGACAAACAGAGGGTTGGACAGACAGACAGACAAACAGAGAGACATACAGACGGCCAGACAGACAGAGGGACAGACAAACAGACAGACAGACAGACGTTTGAGCAGATGGAAGGACAGACAGACAGAAAGAGGGACAGACGAACAGACAGACGTTCAAGCAGATGGAAGGACAGACAGACAGACAGAGGGACAGACAAACAGACAGACATTCGAGCAGATGGAAGAACAGACAGACAGACAGACAGACAGACAGGTGGGCAGGCAAACAGACAGAGAGGCAGACAGACAGACAGGTGGGCAGACAAACAGACAGACAGACAGACAGACAGACAAATGGAGATGTAAGGTGATCCACTGGTGAGTTCAGAAACCTGCGCTCAGAGGAAACACTTTTTCATGCCATTAGCGCGCCACTGTAACTGTGAGGCTTTTAAAGAGTCTAAAAGAGGCTGAATATTGAAAAGTGGAGATGCTCAGTGGGAGGAGAGACGGAGAGATGGAGAGATCGATACACAGCGGCCATTTTCACTCCATTATATCGACACGAACAGCTGCAGAACAGAGAGACAAAAACCACCAACACCCTCAGTAACACCTGAGGAGGAGGAGGAGGAGGAGGAGGAGAGAGGGAGGGAGAGGAGGAGGTGGAGGAGGAGAGAGGGAGGGAGAGGAGGAGGTGCAGGAAGAACATTAGGAGGAGGAGGAGGAGATGGGGAGGAGGAAGAGGAAGAGGAAGAGGAAGAATGAGGAGGAAAGGTCTGAGTGAAAGAAATAAAAACAGGGAAAAAATCAACAGAAAAGAACTAAGCAAATGAAGCAAGAGAATATGTGAAAAACTGATCTAAAAAGAAAACTGATAAAAAAAGAAGGTATAAAAAGAAAAAGATAAAATCTGAGCCTTCTGTCCAATCAGATAAAACATCACTCCTTTCTTTCTTTCCTTTCTTCTGCCATCAGTCAGTCCCATCTCCACATCCTCAATTCTTTTCTTTTCTCATTATTCTCTTAATGCGTGCTCTCTCTCTCTCTCCCTCTCTCTCTCCCTCTCTCACCTCGTGCTCTCTCTCCCCCAGCTCTCTCACTTCTTTTACAATTTATCCCTCTCTCTCTCCCTCTCTCCCCTCCCTCTCTCTCTCCCGCAGCTCTCTCACTTCTTTTACAATTTCTCCCCCTCTCTCTCTCCCTCTCTCTCCTTTTTTATATTCTATATCCTTTATTTTTCCATCTTTCTCTCTCCTGTCACAGCACCAGTTCTCCTCTGCACTTGCCAGAGTGCATTAGTGTGTCTCACACACACACACACACAAACACACACACACACACACACACACACACACACACACACACACACACACACACACAGGGTTCAGTAATGCGGTGAGGTTCCCACGGCTGACGGAGTCTCGGTGACTCTGATGCTGTGTGTCAGTGCAGTCAACTGTGAACACGAACACACACACACACACACACACACACACACACTCTCACAAACACGCACACACACACACACACACACACACACATACACGCACACTCAGAAACACACACAAATTCAATTTCTCTCTCTCTCTCATACACACAGACATATAAAGGGATGGACAGACAGACAGAACAGACAGACAGACAGGGGATGGACAGACAGAGGGATGGACAGACAGATAGACGGACAGACAGGAGATGGGGAGACAAACAGACAGGACAGACAGACAGACAGAGGGATGCACAGACAAAACATACAGACAGACGGAGGGATGGACAGATAGACAGACAGACAGACAGACGGACGGATGGACAGACAGACAGACAGAGGGCTGGACAGAGAGACAGAGACTATGATACACACACACATACACACACACAAACTCTTTCTCTCTCTATCTCACACACACAGATGCAAGAGAATTCAGGAAGATGAGATGTAACTGTAAACGGATAAAAATGTAATGATCGGTAAACTGCTGAGGTGAAAACATGAATAAAACAACATTCACACACACACACACACACACACACACACTGTAGACAAGACATAGAAAGAAAGAAAGAAAGAAAGAAAGAAAGAAAGAAAGAAAGAAAGAAAGAAAGAAAGAAAGAAAGAAAGAAAATGAACAGACAAAGAATAAAGAAAAAGAAAGTTAAAGAAGAAGAGAACGAAGACTGAAATGCAGTGAATTTTTTATTTATTTATTTAATTTTTATCTGAAGCTTGCGATAGATGTGAATAAATTTTCTGGAGTGCAGCATGATGACAGAGGAACATTGCGATACATCACAGAACTAATTACACACACAGTCCTCCAGTGTTCCTATAATGAGGGGTGTGTGTGTGTGTGTGTGTGTGTGTGTAACGCAGAGTGTATGGAAAACAAAGCTGCTGAACTTGAAGACATTTGCAACGTTAATCAGCTCGGCTTCAGTTCCAGCTGGACTCGGAGAAACTGAAGAAATGCCTGACGCTGTAACACCTTTCCTCTCTCTCTGCTGCGCCGCCGGCGAGGGAGAATCGGCTGCAACAACCCAGTTGCCGTGGAGACCTGCTCCGGTATCGACGAGGTTCGCGAAATCATATACGAGGGAATAACGAGTGCGGCTCTAATCGGCGTGTAAACGAACCGCCGGGTCAGGTGAGGAGAGAAAAAACAATCCGCATCTTTTATGTGGTGGAGGAAAAGGAGGAGAGGCCGAGCTCTGGGGGGCGGAGTCGAAGCAGCTGGAGTGACAGAAAGTCGTAAAGCGGTGGAATGCGAGGACTCGGAGCCGAGACGCCGGAGGTCAGCTCTGACACGTAAAACCCAAAAGAACAACAAACTCCATCTTCTGTTTGAACCTGGAGAAAGAAAACTATTCGAAGTATCGAAGAATTTCAGGCTTTTTTCTGTAACTGTGTAGATTTGCGTCACAACATTATCCCAACCATCAGCCCACAGAGGAGCAACGACCTGAAACACTTCAGATCAAGAAACCTGACGGATGTCTGGACTGACAGAGGGAGTGATGGAGTGAGAGATGGAGGAGTGATGGAGGGAGAGTTGGAGGGAGTGAAGGAGGGCGTGACAGAGGGAGTGGCGGAGGGAGTGACAGAGGGAGTTGCGGAGGGAGTGGCGGAGGGAGTGACAGAGGAAGTGACAGAGGAAGTGACGGAGGGAGTGACGGAGGGAGTGGCGGAGGGAGTGGCGGAGGGAGTGGCGGAGGGAGTGACAGAGGGAGTGACAGAACAGGGTTCAAAGAAGAGCAAAGAAAAGTGAAGAAGATCAAACAAGATGGAAGAGACAAAGAGCGAAGAAGAGCAAAGAAGCGGAAAGAAGAACGAAGAAAAGGAAAAGGAGCAAAGAAAAGGGAAGAAGAGGGAAGAAAAGCATGATTCAGGAGCATAGATTTTTTAATTTCGTGTGTGTCGTTCACGCTGACTCGTTTTCTCCGGCTCTGAAGTGAAGCTGGCGTGAGATTCAGAGAACTCGCTGGTGAATAATTAACAAGAACAAGGGAGTGTGTGTGTGTGTGTGTGTGTGTGTGTGTGTGTGTTCAGACAGGTTACCTTTCACCTTATGCTAAATCTAACTTGCCAGCATTCAGACAGCTGATTTGTGGGAGAAAGAAAGAAAGAAAGAAAGAAAGAAAGAAAGAAAGAAAGAAAGAAAGATAGAAAAGGAAGGAATAAATAAAAGTGTCTGGTTTTGACGGTGACGCTGAGCGCAGAGACGATCCTGTTGTGTAACTCAACTCGTTCACGGGGTTAGAGCTCGTACAGAGAGGAACCTGGTGGAGGAAACAGGAAGTTCTCTCCGTCCCCACACCTCCGAGAAGCTGTTTAACCCGACAGCTGAGCAATTACTGCTCCTCACCAATCAGCTCTCCAATTACAGACCACAAACACCTCCTTTTTATCGCCAGAGCTCAAAGACAGAGGGAGACAAGAGGAGGAAAAAAGGTCTTTCATTTTCTCCTGTCGTCTTTAATCAAGAAGCCCCCAAGCAGCACTTCCCAGAGTCAGAGACGTCTTGACCAAAAGAGAGAGAGAGAGAGAAGAGAGAGAGACACATGCACACATGCACACATACACAGAGAGAGAGAGAGAGAGAGAGAGAGAGAGAGAGAGAGAGAGAAGGAACAACTGGAAAAACAGGTTCTTCACGGCGGGGTGGATCACCTCAGCTCAGGGGTAGTTAGAGAAAAAAACACGCTGGAACTTTATTTAAAGTTAACGTGTAGGATGACCTGGGGGGGTAAAGGGGGAGGGGAAGGGGGGTCTGAGACAAGGGGGGGGGGGGGTTTGTTGGGGTAAGAAGGAATGGCAGGATGTGTGGCAAGAAAAGAAACTGCGGAACCTTTAAAGAGGATTAAAAATGGATTGTTTTGTTGTACGATCCCGAATCGAAGTGCGGAAAACACGGAACGCAACAAAGCGACTCGGCTCGGAGTTTCAGACGAGAAAACTTTTTCAGGAAGTTCACAAGAAGGAAAAAAGCCAGGAGACGCGAGCGAGACGTAACAGGTGTAAAAACGTTACTCACCCATATCCCTGAACGGAAAGAAAGAGCGAAAAAAATAAAAATAATCCTTAATCCTGAGGCGTCTTTATCTGGAGAATATTCCTCTACAGAGTGTGCGGCGTCCACGCGTTAAAATCCTCCCACACTTTTACATCCAGGTAAGAAGACCCGTGCTTAAATTCCACAAATATGTCCAAAAAAAATATTTATTAATCCATTAAAACCTCGTGAGCTTTGTCTCTTTTTTTCTTCGCTTTAATAAACCTTAGAGAAACGTCTCCTCCGAGATCCGCGGCTCGTCCTGAAAACAGTCCCTTCTGAGGACAAAGCTGCTCCACAATGTGGAGTTCGCAGGGGACAGGAGTCAGAGTGGGCGGAGTCAAGTCCTGATGTCACACAAGGTGGGAATCGCTATTGGGACGGGGGAAAGGGGCGGGGCCTCAAAGGCTCTCCTGAGCCACTGCCCAAAAAGTGTTTTCTCTCTCTTTCTTTTTTTTTTACTTACCTGTGTGCGTGTGTGTGTGTGTGTGTGTGTGTGCGTCTGTGTGTGACGTGACGTGACACAGCAGGAGATTTTACACAGTAATTAGCAAAAGTGGAGCGCTTAATGTAGATCACAGGAGGAATAAAAAAATGAATCAAAACATTATTATTGTGCCAGAAACTAAAGCTATAAAATAAGCATTCACTCATTTTCTACAAAAGTAAAATTATTAAAAAAAATGTAATTATTGTTAGCTAATAGGTTTAACTAGCATTTCTTTAAAAAGATGTTTGTAATATACTGCACTTTTACACAATTATATGGATTTTCTTAAGATAATAAACCAACATTCTACACAGAAAACAGCAGAAATGTTTGTGTTTATTGAACGGATTTTTAAAGCATGCGACTGAAAGGTGGAGTGTGTTTAGTCTGAAAAAGTAAATAAAAGAAAAGTTTTAAAAGAATTGAATGAATGAATAAATAACTGAATAAATAAATAGGTAAATAAATAAACAAACAAATAAATGAAGAAATAAATAAATAAGTAAACAAATAAGCAGTTAAATAAATAAATTCCTTTTCCTTCCATTTCTTTTACGTTCTTTTACGTTACGATGGAAACGATGATTTCAGCGTGAGATTTTACTCATACACTGTGAAGACTAACATGTAAACGTGTGAGTTAAACACGTGTGAGTTAAACACGTGAGTAAAAGTGAGTTAAACATGTGAGTTAAACATGTGAGTAAACGTCTGAGTTAAACGTGTGAGTAAATGTGTGGGTTCAAAGTGTGAGTAAACGTGTGAGTAAACGTGTGAGTAAACGTGCGGGTTAAACACATTTGAGTTAATCACGTGAGTAAAAGTGAGTTAAACACGTGTGAGTTAAACACATGAGTAACCGTTAGGTAACACGTGAGTTAAACTCGTGAGTAAACGTGTGAGTTAAATGTGCGAGTTGTAAACGTGTGAGTAAACGTGTGAGTTAAACGTGTGAGTTAAACACGTGAGTAAATGTGTGAGTTAAACACGTGTGAGTTAAACACGAGTAAACGTGAGTTAAACACGTGTGAGTAAACGTGAGTTAAACAGTGAGTAAACGTGTGAGTTAAATGTGCGAGTTGTAAACGTGTGAGTAAACGTGTGAGTAAACGTGTGAGTTAAACGTGTGAGTTAAACACGTGAGTAAATGTGTGAGTTAAACACGTGTGAGTTAAACACGAGTAAACGTGAGTTAAACACGTGTGAGTAAACGTGAGTTAAACAGTGAGTAAACGTGTGAGTTAAATGTGCGAGTTGTAAACGTGTGAGTAAACGTGTGAGTTAAACGTGTGAGTTAAACACGTGAGTAAATGTGTGAGTTAAACACGTGTGAGTTAAACACGAGTAAACGTGAGTTAAACACGTGTGAGTAAACGTGAGTTAAACAGTGAGTAAACGTGTGAGTTAAACACGTGAGTAAACGTGAGTTAAACACGCGTGAGTAAACGTGAGTTAAACAGTGAGTAAACGTGTGAGTTAAACACGTGAGTAAACGTGAGTTAAACACGCGTGAGTTAATCACTTGAGTAAACGTGTGAGTAAACATGTGAGTTAAACACGTGAGTTAAACACGTGAGTAAATGTGTGAGTTAAACGTGTGAGTAAACGTGTGAGTTAAACACGTGAGTAAACGTGTGAGTTAAACACGTGAGTAAACGTGTGAGTTAAACGTGTGAGTAAACGTGTGAGTTGAACACATGAGTAAACGTGTGAGTTAAACGTGTGAGGGCACTCACTGTCACTTAAATAAAGTCTCAGGATTGAGAAATGGGACACGGAGCGAGCAGAACGTCCCCACAGAGCCCAGACATGAACATTAGAGAAAGCTTTCTGGGGCATAAACACACACACACACACACACACACACTCACACACACACACTCTCTCTCTCTCTCTCTCACACACACACACACACACATGCACACACATGCTCACACACACACACTCTCTCTCTAGCACACTCTCTCTCACACACACAGTGACTCTCTCAGTAATAAACACCTGCTCATATAAAGCTGAAATCTTCCAGATCCACAGACGTCTAAGAAGAAAATGAATAAACATATGCTCCAGACAGACAGACAGATAGATAGGTAGATAGACAGACAAACAGATAGGTAGATAGACAGACAAACAGAATGATAGACAGATAGATAGGTAAATAGACAGACAGAATGATAGACAGACAGACAGACAGATAGACAGGCAGATAGACTGACAGAATGACAGACAGATAGATAGACAGGTAAACAAACAGAATGATAGATAGACAGACAGAATGATAGACAGGCAGACAAATAGACAGAGAAACAGACAGAATGATAGACAGACAGATAGATAGGTAGATAGACAGACAGACAGAATGATAGACAGACAGACAAACAGAATGACAGACAGATAGATTGGTAGAAAGACAGACATAAAGACTGACAGACAGACAGATAGACAGGTAAACAAACAGAATGACAGACAGGCAGACAGACAGACAGAATGATAGACAGGCAGACGAATAGACAGAGAAACAGACAGAATGATAGACAGACAGACAGATAAATAGGTAGACAGACAGACAGACGGAATGATAGACAGACAGACAGAGAGACAGTCAGAATGATAAACAGACAGACAGAATGAAATACAGTCAAATAGATAGACAGACAGACAGAATGATAGACATACAGAAAAATAGACAGAATAATAGACAGACAGAATGACAGACAGACAAATAGACAGAATGATAGACAGACAGACAGAATGACAGAATGGTAGGTAGACAGACAGACAGACAGAATGATAGACAGATGAATGAGAAGAAATAAAGCACTGGTTGATGGAGGTTGAAGTAGAGATGAAGAGATGAGAGACAGACAGACAGATGGATGAATAAAAAATGTTGACAAGCAGGTATGGAGATGAACAGAATAGAAGTTGGCTACAGAGAATAACAGACAGATGACACGATGGAGAGACAGACAGACAGACAGATTAAAAAACTGTGACATGTTGACAAACAGAATGACGGAGAAATAGATAAAGGGACAGATAGACTTTCTGTCTGTCTATCTATCTATCTATCTATCTATCTATCTATCTATCTATCTACTGAGATAGGTAAATGGATGAATGAACAGATATACAGGAAGAGAGAGACAGACAGGCAGACAGACAGACAAACAGGTTATACTGTGTAATATGACTAATGCAGGGAGTTAATCAACAATCGTAATTAAATTAATCTTCTGTTAATGAGTAAAGACGCCGCTTTGACCTATGACGAGTCGTACACACACACACACACACACACACACACACACACACACACACACACATGCACACACACACACGCACACACACGCACAGGAATGCAAGTGGAGGCAAACATACAGCCATGAAAATGCAAGCAGACAGACAGGAATGCAGAAAGACAAACAGGTATATATACAGACAGATGGACAGACAGACAGACAGGTAAGTAAACAGACAAGACAGCTGGATGGATCGTTAGAAAGACAGATCTACACACAGACAACTGGACAGGTTGGTATTAGGATGGACAGACAGACAGATGTACAGCAAGACAGGTACACAGACAGACAGATGAATGCTCAGGTATGTACAGGGGTGAACAGACAGGTGTAGAGAGTCAGATATATTGGCACAAGCAAACAGACAGACAAGTAGAGAAACAGACAGACAGGTATGCATGCAGTTAGACACGCATAAATAGACAGACAGACAGACAGACAGACAGACAAATGTACAGATGAGTGGAAAGGCAAGCAGACAGACAGACAGACAGACAGAGAGAGAGACAGCTAGAGGAACAAACTGATGCATAATGATGTCTCCAGCAGTGAGTCAGTGTGTGACAAAGAGGTGTGTGAGAAACACATGAGTACACACACTCACTGATAAGAACACAGTAATCTGACCTTGGGTGTGTACGAGTGTGTGTGCGTGTGTGTGTGTGTGTGTGTGTGTGTGTGTGTAAATACAAAGAGGTAGAACATGACAGAGAAGAAACACACAGCAATTTTCTTGCTTTAAAAATGAAAAGCTCTGTGTACCCTCAATCCCAAGCTGGGGAGGGGCGTGGCTGGGGGCCTGGGGGGGTTTGGTCTAGCGAGGGGCGTCAGAACGTGCCGGAGAATGTGGAAGAGAATTTTTTCTCGGCAGGATCCCGGTGGGAATTGACAGACCAGAGATGCATTTAGACAGCGCGATTAAGGAGAGGAAGAGAAACAGCGCCAACGCAGACTCCACTCCACCATCACCCCCGGAGAGGACGAAGAGAAAAAACATCAACTACACCGAGGTGGAGGTGCAGGGGAGCCAAAACTTTACTCACTGTGTGTGTGTGTGTGTGTGTGTGTGTGTGTGTGTGTGTGTTAAGATATTATATATACACTGATCTGTACATGACCACTCAAAAAACAACCGCTCCGACCTACAACCTCTTATCCATCCATCTATTTATCCATCCATCCTTCTATCCCTCCATTCAGCCAGTCAGCTAGCTTACTATTCATCTATCTATCTATCTATCTATCTATCTATCTATCTATCTATCTATCTATCTATCTATCTATTTTTATATTTAAACCATCCATCCATCAATTCCATCCATTCATCAATCCATATATCAGGCATCCATCTATCCATTGCTCCATATTCATCCACCCATCTATTCATCCATCTACACACCCATCTATTCATCTTTTCTACCCCACCCATCTATTCATTCATCCATCTACCCCCCGCATCTATTCATCTACCCATCTATTCATCCATCCATCCACCCTATTCATCCCATCCATCCATCGATCCACCTATCCACCCATCCATCTATTCCTCCATCCATCCATCCATCTATCCAAATATCCATCCATCCACTCACTCATCCATCCATCCATCCATCCACCCATCCACTCACTCATTCATCCATCCACCCAAACCCCCTTTTCCATCCACCCATCCATCCAACATTTCATCCACACATCCATCCATCCATCCACCCAAAGCTGTGTAAGCATTAGAACATCAGGTGAGGTGGTGTGGGTGGAGTAAATGCAGCATGTGAGGGTGGAGCTCTCTGAGGATGGATTGTTGGGAACAGAACGGTTGCTGAGTGAAGCGCTCGCTGATTTGCATGCTGTTTGTAAGACTTTTCAAGACATTTGGATGGAAAAGGACCCTTACGTATTCAAATGCAGGAGCCGAGCTGAGAGCCGAGAGAAAACAACACACAGAGTGAAAAAAACACACACACACACACACACACACACACACACACACAAACACGCTGGTCCATTTTCAACACACAAAACCAGAAAGTTCTCTAGGAATTATGGAAAAAGGAGAATTTCACCCGCAGCACAACAAGAACCTGTCCAACTGGATGGATGGAGTGAGGAGTTAAATTCAAGCGTCTGAGAGAGATTAGCGAGCGTGACGAGGTGACAAAAACACAGGAAACGCTGAGGGATAGCATGGCTGAGGGACAAGAGCAACTTTAACAATAAAAACACAACACAAACTACATAAACAACTCAGTTACTTATCAGTCTTTAACATTAACAGAGAACGTGAACTTGATGTTTCAAAAAAAACACCACCAAAAAAAAAAAAAACAGGAAATCACGATATAACAACCGAGCAAAATAAAATTATGATTATAATTATTATTTATTATATCTTTTTTAACGCAAGAAACCATTACATGTTAAGTTTTGAACTGAATCTTTAAAATAGTGAAATATTATGTAAATTATATATTTTTTAAAAAATTTATATTATTTAATTTTTTTTAATAAAAAATACTTTTGTTGTTTTTTATTTAAAAATACATTTCAGTATTAATTATCATGTTTAACTTAAAAAAAAGTGAAGCTTGTTTTTAAATACAAAATGTGAACTTTTTTCTTCTTTTATGTTAAATTAAAGCTTGGTTTGAATTAGATCTTTGAAACTACAAAATATTAAATTAAATTAATTATTTTAATCTGAACTGATTCTGTGTTAAATACTGAAAAATGCAAAAAATTTTATTTTAGCAGTTGTAAAATCTTAACATTTAATTGCATTTTATTTTTTAATTTGTATTTATTTCCAGTATTAAAATTTGTTTTTAAGGTGCAAAGGTTTTAATATTCAACGAATTTATTTTTCTTCCTTTCCACTGTCATATTTATGATGACTAAAATATAAAATTAAAAAAAATTTCATTTTTTTAAAATGTGTCTGTTTTCACAGTTAGTGTTTAATGAGCAAAAATAAATAAATAAATAAATAATACATTTTATTTATAGGCTTTCTAGACACTTAAGTTCACCATACAAATTCAAAGAAGTAATAAATGATAAAAAGCAGTAAACAACAATAAAGCAATATTAAAATAAATAAATAAATATATAAAAATGCATTTTATTTATAGGTGCCTTAAGTTCAGACAGTTAACCATACAAATTAAAACAAGCAATAGATTAAATAAAAAACATAAAAGCCACAATAAAACAATATTTAAATAAACAAATAAAGATAATTAATAATAAAAAAAAATATTATACATATATATATATATAAATAAATGAGCGGTGTTATCAGAAAGCAGGTCAATTTGAAGGCAGTCCAGTTTAATTTGTGACACGACGTTAAGGAAGCTGAGGCTGATTAAGAAGCTCTCAGGAAACTGAGAATCAGCTTCATCCTTCACATCGTAGTCATTTTATCTGAGCAAACCCTACAGGCCTTGAAATGTAAAACTTCTGACACTTTGTACACACGGAGATAAAGCTGTAAATCATTAGAGCGGACGTTCTCGCCGAGTCCTTGAATACATTTCATCCAGATAAAAACGATGCCTTTTTTCCCCCTACAGCACGCTCCGGACCTACAACGTTATTTTTTCTTCGTCTGTGTTTGGGTTATAAAAGATTTTGTGGCTCCTAGCTGACCCACGATGGTGCGCTTTTCATAATTCATCACAATGAGCAGGAAGAATAAACCTCGAGTTCTAATGCAGATTTAGTTCCTGATGCTAAACTGGAGGCTATAAACCTCCATTTCTCGTTAACTGCATTAGCATGAATGGCTTTTTTTACTTTAATCGTAGCTAATAAAAGATCTAACAAATCGTCAGTGCAAGTAGCACAAAAACTGACCACACACTGATTACACAGAAAAAATCACAAACTGATTAAAAGACACTGATGTGTTGGACTCACCCTAACAGCACCCCCTACTGTTTAAACTCAATACACTCAGCTTTCTGAAAGGTGCCAATACTTTTGGAGCTGACTTTCAAAGTCATTGTTTCTTACCAAAAAAATAAATGTTTAGAATTTATTTATTTATTTATTAATCTAAATCATATCACAGCACGTGTAAAGCTCGAACATAAACGTGTGAAACTAACTGCTGATAACATGACCACAATACAACAATCAACAAGGTGCCAACCGAGAATATCTGGCAACCCGTCATGGAATCCCACTTAAGGAGGGGGAAAAAGGAGGAATGTCAATTACGCACATGGCTGCAAAAGATAAAGGTGCTAAGAGTCGCGGCTAAAAACGGCGGCCGTCAGGACAAGAATGCAAACAAGACTGCAGGTGACACTAAAGAAGCAAACACCCACCCCCACTCTCTTTTCACACACACACACACACACACACACACACACACACACACACACACACAGCCAAATAAGGGAGTAATCCATCATGGCTGCCATTTGCCAGCAACGTCTTTTTTAACAAAGCCTTGACAGATGGGAGGAGATAAAGAGCTGGTGTGTGTGTCTAAGTGGGAAACATGAAGAGGCGAAAAAATATCTCTCACACACACACACACACACACACACACACACACACACGCACGCACACTAGCTATGAAAGTCACGTCCGCGCATTAGCCTCCTTGCTAGAGAGATGGATGATGGGATATAAAGTCGAGCTTAACTTTTTCACCTCCGCTCTCCTTGTCCGTTCCTAATAATAATCCCTTTTATTTATACACCGCTTTTTTTCTCACCAGTCCAAGGTCATGTACGATAAGTAAAAACACTGCACACGCTAAACACACGCGTGACGTACGATAAATTCGACCTGCTGAGAAAAAAACTCCAGTTTGCTTCTCATTTATTTGTTTACTTATTTATTTATTTATTTATGGCGCCTTAATTGACATGAATGAAAAGTTTAGTTCATTAATACGGAAGAAGGTGAACAGGTGAGTGTCTGATGATCATTAACACCATCACACCTGCATGAGCTTCTTCTCCAAACTCTCACCACAGAGGTTTCTACACAGTTAGACAGAACATTTCTGAGCTTTACACTTCATCTTCACTGGAACCCAAACCCTGCTCCATCATCACGATGTCCCTGTGCAGCAGCTCCATGAAGACATGGTGTGGAGGTGAAGGTTGGAGAAGGTGGAAGATCTGGAGTGTCCTGCACTGAACCCTGACTCTGACTCAACCCCACTGAACACCTGTGGAATGAACTGGAGTCTCCTCAACATCAGTCTGATCTCACTAATGCTCTTATAGATGAACGATCACTAATCCCCACAGACTGGGTGCATAAACTTTAGACCATGTGTTTAAAATCTCACTGATTGGACCTCTGATTTTGGATATCCAATTTTGACCAAAGTAGTGACCAGATTTTGACCCCAACTCTTCGAAAACGTCTTCAATTTGCTTTCTTTGTGGTCGATTTCATGTCTGATCTCAGAACGCCTTTCTCATCTCTGTGGAGGGAACGAGTCTGTTGTTGGGTTTAAAACCCTTCTCCAAATATGTCCAAGATCTCTACAGACAGTCAGATCTCTCCGCTGGACTTTTGTTCATTTATAAATCTAACTGCAGTTCTCTTCTTCTCAGAGAGAACGAGGCGAATCGGAATTAAAGCCCCAGCGTCTGCATGTCAGCACATTTCCATTAAACCCCTTCATTTCCACAACACGCCATTTTCCTCCATAAATGAGACGGTGCTTAACATCTGATGTCTGATATCCTTTTTTTAAAAGCATTGAATGGAAACCGCTTCCTGACGCAGTCTGGCCCTTATGGGAATATGGAAGTGTACCGCTGCGTTTCCAGACGCGGATCAGACTCGACCTTGAGTTTAGCTGGTCATTGGGGAATCGCAGCTCCTCGAAGAGCACAGTGGTAATTACCAAAACCTCATGCCAACACAAGTTTTCCAGAGGGTTTGGACTTTCGTTGGTCTTCAAAACGAAAAAAAAAACCAAAACAAAAAAAAAAACAGTTATAATCTCATGAGTCACTTAAAGTGCACTACAAAACCCAGACGAGAGGCCATTCTGTCTTTCAGCAGAGACGGGGATTAGTGTGGTCTAACGCTCCGGCATTCTTCTGCTTCTCCCCCTCCTCTAATCCCGCTCCAACATCATGCTGGAACACGCTCCGGTCAGCTCATCACAATGGAGGCATGCGGATGTATGGAATAACACGGAAGGCCGGCGTTCCTCTCCGCTTAAAGACAAACAACACACACGTCGCCCGAGAGGACAGGACGTTTCATCAATCGACAATCCTGCAGATGATCTCGTTAGAGTAAACGTCCGACGCTCTTTTTAAAAACAACTTCAGCCTGTTTTGCATTTTATTCCATTTCTAAGCCGTAGAAGAAAAAAATTAATTTGTCAACCGGCCAATCAGAAACGAGCATTCTCTACAGACACCTGTTTAGTTTAAACAACTGTAAAACATTTCATCCACAACAACGTAAGGACTATAATTACAAACCCGATTCCAAAAAAGTTGGGACACTGTACAAATTGTGAATAAAAAAGGAATGCAATAATTTACAAATCTCATAAACTTATATTTTATTCACAATAGAATATAGATAACATATCAAATGTTGAAAGTGAGACATTTTGAAATGTCATGCCAAATATTGGCTCATTTTGGATTTCATGAGAGCTACACATTCCAAAAGTTGGGACAGGTAGCAATAAGAGGCCGGAAAAGTTAAATGTACATATAAGGAACAGCTGGAGGACCAATTTACAACTTATTAGGTCAATTGGCAACATGATTGGGTATAAAAAGAGCCTCTCAGAGTGGCAGTGTCTCTCAGAAGTCAAGATGGGCAGAGGATCACCAATTCCCCCAATGCTGCGGCCAAAAATAGTGGAGCAATATCAGAAAGGAGTTTCTCAGAGAAAGATTGCAAAGAGTTTGAAGTTATCATCATCTACAGTGCATAATATCATCCAAAGATTCAGAGAATCTGGAACAATCTCTGTGCGTAAGGGTCAAGGCCAGAAAACCATACTGGACGCCCGTGATCTTCGGGCCCTTAGACGGCACTGCATCACATACAGGAATGCTACTGTAATGGAAATCACAACATGGGCTCAGGAATACTTCCAGAAAACATTGTCGGTGAACACAATCCACCGGGCCATTCGCCGTCGCCGGCTAAAACTCTATAGGTCAAAAAAGAAGCCATATCTAAACATGATCCAGAAGCGCAGGCGTTTTCTCTGGGCCAAGGCTCATTTAAAATGGACCGTGGCAAAGTGGAAAACTGTTCTGTGGTCAGACCAATCAAAATTTGAAGTTCTTTTTGGAAAACTGGGACGCCATGTCATCCGGACTAAAGAGGACAAGGACAACCCGAGTTGTTATCAGCGCTCAGTTCAGAAGCCTGCATCTCTGATGGTATGGGGTTGCATGAGTGCGTGTGGCATGGGCAGCTTACACATCTGGAAAGGCACCATCAATGCTGAAAGGTATATCCAAGTTCTAGAACAACATATGCTCCCATCCGGACGTCGTCTCTTTCAGGGAAGACCTTGCATTTTCCGACATGACAATGCCAGACCACATACTGCATCAATTACAACATCATGGCTGTGTAGAAGAAGGATCCGGGTACTGAAATGGCCGGCCTGCAGTCCAGATCTTTCACCCATAGAAAACATTTGGCGCATCATAAAGAGGAAGATGCGACAAAGAAGACCTAAGACAGTTGAACAACTAGAAGCCTGTATTAGACAAGAATGGGACAACATTCCTATTCCTAAACTTGAGCAACTTGTCTCCTCAGTCCCCAGACGTTTGCAGACTGTTATAAAAAGAAGAGGGGATGCCACACAGTGGGAAACATGGCCTTGTCCCAACTTTTTTGAGATGTGTTGATGCCATGAAATTTAAAATCAACTTATTTTTCCCTTAAAATGATCCATTTTCTCAGTTTAAACATTTGATATGTCATCTATGTTGTATTCTGAATAAAATATTGAAATTTGAAACTTCCACATCATTGCATTCTGTTTTTATTCACAATTTGTACAGTGTCCCAACTTTTTTGGAATCGGGTTTGTATTACACATCATACTTTTATCTGTTTAGAGTTACAGGAAATGAACCAAGCAACAAGTTCCTGTTTTCACAGAAACATCAACCAGCCAATCAGAAACGAGAATACAGAGCGAGTGAACTCCTCTGTTCGACTCAGTCCGAGTTACAGCTTCAGCTCTGACTCTTACACAGCACTGACACTGGAGACTCCTTACTCTAGCGTTAAACATCTCACCGATTAACGATGGAGTAAAGTCCATGTGAATGAGCATTTGCTATAGAAACCATAGTGATTCAGATCATTTGACTCAGTTCATTCATGAGTCAACTCTTTTCAGCTACCAAACGGCTCACTAGAGGAACTGTTTTTAAACATTTCATTTGATCAGCCAATTAATAACACATTATTACTGCACTCTTTAAACATTTTATTATAATAATTGTTTTTATTATTATTTTATCATAACTTATAATGAAATAATTACTATGTTATTATCGCATATTTACCTGTATATGTAAATAAGGCCCCCAACCCACCCTGCTCTAGGGGCACTGTACCATGGCTGACCCTGCGCTCTGACCCCAACCCCCAAGGATGTTATGCGAAGAAAAGAATTTCACTGTGCAGTAAACGTATATGTGACAAATGAAGGCAACTTAATTACAAAAACATTTAGAAGAAGGCTCCTTCTGACCAATCAGAATCCAGAATTCTTGTGTCTGTGTAAATTCACCAAATGAAGCTCCTCCTCTCAGAGTTTCCTCTCCACTGTACGCTCCCTCTCCTCGTCCAGCTGCTGCTGTAAATCTGATCTCGTTCGGCCAACACGTGACCCGAACCCTCATGCACTTTCTGATTTCCTGATGCTCCCTGCCATGAAACATGCTGCCAGGGGTTTTCCCAGCAGGAAAGAATTCCGATTAATTCACGTCTCTGTAATTCGTTTAGCCTTGGTGTGTCCAAAAGATCTGACACCTGGTCATCCAGAGTTACTCCTAAAAATCAGCTGTTCATCCATCATTTCTTCTAAAAATCACCTGTAGTTGATTGTTTTCCTGTTACAGCACATCAGTGTTTTATTCCTTTTACACCGCCTCAATTTGTCTCCAGCAGCAAATTTATATTTACTAAAAAGTTTCCTATTTTTTATCCCTTTACGGTTACATTTACATTTCCTTTGATCTCTCTTAACGTTAATTAAAAAAGTTTGCAACTTGCCATGTCAAAAAACCATAAAGTCAGCGTGAAGGAGCCGTTACTATAGAAACACACGGATTAATATAAACTGAGAATTCAGCAGCATTTATTAAAGAAATAAAGGATTCATTCTAATAGAAACTCGAATAAAATGCAAAAAATTTGGATTCCTGCAGCATTGTTTTTCCTCATCTTCATCCATGAGCTCATTTTTTCTTGCAGTCATGGTTGCCGTGGTAAAAAAAGTCTCCAAAAAAAAGAAAGAAAAAAAAGTAACACCTTTTTGATGTAATGAGAGATTGGCTTTAATTAGTGCTTTTTGGAACTGATAAACGTTTCCATGGTTTTCTTGGCCAGCTTCCACAGCTGGATCTCGACAGCACAGTTTTGCCCATCGCTCAAATGAAAATAAAAAAATGAAAAAGTTGGCAGGATGCCGTCCCATCTGGTCCTCCACCGGACAATAGAGACATTCATGTGGTAAAAAGAAATAATCTGGGAAGTGAACCAGTGCTAATGGTTATGTATCAACACGACAGTAACGTGCCGCTCTCGCAGCTGACAGGAGTGGACATTTTCCTCTTCAGTTTTTTTATAAGTACTTGGGTTTCCGTGACCTTCACGCCATCTGGGCCAAAACAATTTGCTTCGCACAAGTCGAGCCAAACTGGTGGCAGGAAGACAAACCATGATCCAGCGAAACCTCGCCATTAGCGTGCCTTCTACCTCTGCATTCTCCTAATTGATAAGTTCGTTAGATTCGCGTCATTGGTTACGTCCTAATGGCTTTCTAATTGAGCAAAAAATTGAGGAAATGTTCAGCCATTAAGATAATGCAGGTTTGTGAAAAGATCATCAACAAACGCACTTCCTCTGACACGAAAATCAGAATCAGTCCCAACAAATTACACTCGTTTTCTCCGATTTCATACATGTTCATCCAAACCGTAGCTGCAAGCACAACCCCAAACAGCCCTAAACAAACCCCAAACAACCCCAAACAACCCCAAACAACCCCAAACAACCCTACACAACCCCCACACAACCCCAAACAACCCCCACACAACCCCAAACAACCCTACACAACCCCAAACAACCCCCACACAACCCAAAACAACCCCCACACAACCCTACACAACCCCCACACAACCCCACACAACCCCCACACAACCCCAAACAACCCCACACAAACCCCAAACAGCCCTACACAAACCCCAAACAACCCCCACACAACCCCAAACAACCCCCACACAACCCAAAACAACCCCCAAACAACCCTACACAACCCCCACACAACCCCAAACAACCCTACACAGCCCACACACAACCCCCACACAACCACAAACAACCCTACACAAACCCCAAACAGCCCTAAACAAACCCCACACAACCCCAAAGAA
>JAUCMX010000022.1:1307228-1319728 GCA_033459395.1 Hemibagrus guttatus | reverse complement strand
AGCACCATCACAGCAGCATCACAGAACCATCACAGCACCATCACAGGATCATCACAGCACCATCACAGCACCATCACAGGATCATCAAAGCTGCATCACAACAGCATGACATCACCATCACAAGATAATCACAGCAGCATCACAGATCCATCACAGGACCAACACAGGATCATCACATCAACTACCCAGCTCCTGAGATGAGGATTTTAACGAGTTCAGTGATGTAGGAGAGAATTACTTCCAGACAATGGACAATCCCAACTCGCTAACACTTTAAACACGATCCAGAAAGAAGAGGGAAAGTGGTATTGGAGTCGCTGAACCCTGATATTTCATCATGTTCTCTCCCACAGAAAGAAGGAAAATGCCAAGTGTGGCATGAAAAATTCATTCATACACACGCTTTTTATGTAAAAATATGGCTGACTGATTCTATTAACTCAAACCTGTAATTTATGCTCAGGCTGAAGGTTACTGTCGCTAAATTTAGCCGTAAAATCCAGTTAGCTTCAACAAAATCAACCAGTGAGTCTGAGGCATGGCCGGTCCTGACTCAGACACATAGGACACGCCTCCTTTACTGAAGAAAAAACAAAGGCCACACCTTCTTTACTGACTCAGACACATAGAACATGCCTCCTTTTACTGAGATGAAAAGACTCAAGGACATGCCACCTTTACTGAAGTGAAACAAAACCCATGCCTCCTTTAATGAAAAAAGACACATAGAACACACCTCCTTTACTAAGATTAAAAGACACATAAGACACACCTCCTTTACTAAGATGAAAAGACACATAGGACACACCTTTGCTGAGATGAAAAGACAGATAGGACACACCTCCTTTACTAAGATGAAAAGACACATAGGACACACCTCCTTTACTAAGATGAAAAGACACATAGGACACACCTCCTTTACTGACACAATCACATATGACACACCTTTACTAAGATGAAAAGACACATAGGACATGCCTCCTTTACTGACACAGACACATGGGACACGCCTCCTTAACTGAGATGAAAAGACACATAGGACACACCTCCTTTACTAAGATGAAAAGACACACAGGACACACCTTTGCTGAGATGAAAAGACACATAGGACACACCTCCTTTACTGACACAGACACATAGAACACACCTCCTTTACTAAGATGAAAAGACACACAGGACATGCCTCCGTTACTGAGATGAAAATACACATAGGACACACCTCCTTTACTAAGATGAAAAGACACATAGGACACACCTCCTTTACTGACACAATCACATATGACACACCTCCTTTACTAAGATGAAAAGACACATAGGACATGCCTCCTTTACTGAGATGAAAAAACATGTAGGACACGCCTCCTTTTCTGAAACAATGACACATAGGACACGCCTCCTTTACTGACTCAGACACAAAAGCCACGTCCCTTTAATT
The DNA here is from genome assembly GCA_033459395.1 of Hemibagrus guttatus. Lineage (NCBI taxonomy): Eukaryota > Metazoa > Chordata > Actinopteri > Siluriformes > Bagridae > Hemibagrus > Hemibagrus guttatus. The sequence goes on along the minus strand of JAUCMX010000022.1, from coordinate 1,318,293 downwards.
AAGCTAAGGCCACACCTCCTTTGCTGAAATGGACATAATGGCCATGCCTACTTTAATAATACAGACAAAGGCCACACCTCCTTTACTGAAACAGGAACGAAGGCCATGTCTCCTGAGATTAAAAACAAAGCCACACCTCCTTCATGCCTTTTCTTTACTGAGTCTAAAATAGAGGCCATGCCTCCTTCACTCAGACTAAAAGACAGAAGCCATGCCCCTTCTCTAGGACAATCTAAACAAGCGGGTCATTATAACCGTAGTTACTTGTCCTGTTCAGGTCCATCTGAATAATGTTTCTAAAAGAGGTGTATTTACATTCTGTTTTTTACAGTTTCACATTCTCACACCTCTTCAGGAGTGCAGAAGAACTTTTCCTCACAGAATCACAGAATAAATACCTATATGTGGCGATGATGCCTGACGTGACGGCTAAAGTTTAGCGTGCTAGCAAATATGCTAAATTGCTTAATAAGCATCAGGCAGCGGAAATGCCAAAGTTAACTTGTTAAAAAAAATAAGAGACGGATTGTAGCCTCAACACGACCGCAGCATGAGGGAAGTCGGATCCATCAGAACCTCAGAACCCTTCCACATCACATACACATTTCACATCACTGAAATCCATTAAGCGCTCGTCTCTTATAAACTCGTTAATTAGCTACAAAAAGCTCAAGCCTACAACCGAGCTCAGAATTAAGGCTGTCACAGGGACTATTAAAAAACAAAGACCCAGACCGTATGGGTTCTGCTCGGCCCGACTGCGGGACAATAAAATAAAAAGTAATCAGTGACAACTACTTTTGGCAGACGTCCAGCACCGGTCTCAGCTGGACCTGATCCTCAACGTTTTACAGCCTTTTCACTCAAGCAGCACCGCAACTTACAGGCCAAAATTTACTGCAATAAAACATCTAAATAGAGACACGATGCCCTTTCCCACTGAAAAAGAAGGGCTATGGTTAAGGACAATTACGTGAGCAGTGGTGGTGGGATGTTCCACAATCAGTTAAGTTCAGCTAGTTTTCTGATCAAAAGCTATTAACATAACGCTTTTAAAACGTTTAAGTAACATTTCAGTAGGGCTGCAGCTATCGATTATTTTAGTATCGAGTAATCGGATAAGAAGTTCTTTTCTTTATTAAACAGGAATATTAAATATGTAAGAGAAAATAAGACAGGTCTCTTAAAATGAACAACTAAGTTGTTTCCTATTTAGAAAAATGAAAATAAAATCTAAACCCATTTAATTGACATATTACATTCAAAATACAAATATATAAATAAAAAAACTTAATTACTTTAAAAAAATGTAAACAGTACAACCTAAAACAATAATAATAATAATAATATTAATAATAATAATACCTAAACATTGCATTTATGTTGTGCAAATTAACTTTGATGTTTCAGTGTAATTACAGCTCAAGCAGGACATGAGTCTTTACTGTCTTCCTGGAAGACTTTGTGGCTTTTGTAAGAGGCAAAAATTAGTGGACAGGAAGGTAACCTGGAACAAGAGTCTATACACATAAAATTTCTTAAACACATTTTTCTGTAACATGAAATTAGAGTTTTTTGGAGAATAAACACTCTCAAATGTCTCTCTACATACTGGTGTGTGTATGTGTGTGTGTGTGTGAGAAAGAGTGACAGAGAGAGAGTGTGTGAGGCTATCAAAATGAATGACGCTTAGGCTTTCACAAAACCTAGCTAACTCAGGGACATCATAACTAGCCCCCATACTGATTTACAGTCTTAAATAGTCGCTACATGTAGCCACAATTCACATACATTTTTACGGGCCTTAATTTCAACTAGCGGTCATATTGATTTAAGCTAAGTGCGAACGCTAACATTAGCTTGTGTGGACTCCGTGGACTGTGTGTGTTGGAATGAGATATTGAAGTATGGAACTTGTACTGTTGTGGTAAAGCAGTTCAATCTTACAGTAATCACACTGTACTGAGTTTTATTTCTGTTTTAGTTTGAAATGATCACAAACTTTGAAAACTTTCTGCCGTTTTCTTCGGCCTGAATCTTTTCTCCCCGAGTTTAGCGGGTTGTGTGTCAGTAATAATGGTCCGTGGGGAAACAGTGCTCTGTGTGTAGTTACAGTAAATGGACTAAACCAAGCTTCGAGGCAACTCATTTGCCTCGATGATTTTTTGTATTCGAATTACTCGAGTTACTCGAGGAATCGTTTCAGCCCTACATTTCAGTAACGTTACTGAGATCGACGTTTGAAGAACTTTCTAGTTGTGACCAACAAAATGTAAAAAACTTACTGTGACATGTTCTGAAAAATGATCTTCCTTCTGAATATTCTAATTCTGGGAACTTAATTTTGTCAACCTTCAACATTTTTGCTTTTTTGAAAACATTTTAGCTTTTCGTTAGCTGGAAAAAAATATTACTGAAACGTTACATCAATATTGTATAAATGTTTTGTGGCCAAAAACTTTAAAGCTACACAAAGTCCTTTACGTTAGAATGCTTTTGAAAGGAAATTAATCTAGCTGAACGTTACACAACGTTTTTACGATTTAACATAGTTTTGTAACTGAAAAACGATGTTCGTGAACTTTGTGAAACGTTTACACGTGACACGTGAACAGCATTAACATTATTACTGTAAGTAACGACAGTTTTAAATTGGATAGAAGTTTTTTTTATATCTGTAAGAACTTTAACTCCAATCTGCTGAGTGTTTTAAAGTAACATTTCAACAACGCTAGTTTTCGGCTCACTGAAACCATCGCGTATGTGGCGGTCAAGACCTTTGTGAAGTGAACACATGTTCAGAGATGTGCTTCGTGATCAGAAAAAGTAAGACATTTACGCCTGAAGTTCAAAAAAAGGGCATTTTTAAAAAAGAAAGAAGTTGGATGTGAAAAATCGTACGATGTGCCGACGTGTAACAGGAACGGTTTCTGAAGGTTACATTTCTGAGATGTCTCGCTCAAGCTCCTCAAGCCTTCGTGTTGTTCTGTGAATATTTTAACCAACAACATGTAGATTTTGTTTAACGTATCAGGCACTTAAACGCATATCCAAATTTGCATATTCATGAACTCTTACGCATATTTAAATATTTAAATAAGTACACACAATGCATCCTTACTATTTTGCTCATACACTATATTGCCAAAAGTTTTGGGACGTCTGCCTTTACATGCACATGAATGTAATATGGAGTTGTCTCGCCCTTTGCAGCTATAACAGCTTCAACTCTTCTGGGAAGGCTTTCCACAAGGTTTAGGAGTGTGTTTATGGGAATTTTTGACCGTTCCTCTAGAAGTGCATTTGTGAGGTCAGGCACTGATGTTGGACGAGAAGGCCTGGCTCGCAGTCTCCGCTCTAATTCATCCCAAAGGTGTTCTATGGGATTGAGGTCAGGACTCTGTGCAGGACAGTCAAGTTCCTCCACACCAAACTCACTCATCCATGTCTTTATGGACCTTGCTTTGTGCACTGGTGTGCAGTCATGTTGGAACAGGAAGGGGTCATCCCCAAACTGTTCCCACAAAGCTGGGAGCATGAAATTGTCCAAAATGTCTTGGTATGATGAAGCATTAAGAGTTCCTTTCACTGGAACTAAGGGGCTGAGTCCAACACCTGAAACACATCTGAATTTGGAGGGGTGTCTCAAAACTTTTGGCAATATTATAAGTATCAAGGTCAACAGCAAAGAATTAAATCATTAAAGATGACAACAAATCAACAGCAAAAAAAAATAAAAAATAAGCGCAGTGATCATCGTGCCTCCATGAGCGCCGTTCTGTAGTTGTTGTTTTTTTTCTGTTTTTTTAGATGAAGTTTGACGGTGTTATTATTTGAGTTTGGGGTCTAATTAAAACCCACACACTATGTTTTTTGAGCTAAAACGGTTTGTCGGTTTTGATTAACCGACTCAAATCAGATTAAAGAGATTTTGATTTTTGCATAAATTTCCCAACGGGAAAACAAACTTAAAGTGTAATTAATTAGCGAGAAAACGGCAAACAAAAGGGGAAGAAGAAAAACTGCGTTGTATACACACACAGACATACACACACTCACACACACACACGGGGTTTGGCTTCAGGTTATTTTTACTGGCTCATAAAAAGAGTGTGAAATGATAATCTTGTGGGAACGTGAGATTCGCACATAATTGCACGGCGGCCAAAACGAGACGGAGGAAGAGGAAGAGGAGAGCTTCGTTTTGCTGAACACGCTGGTGAGAACGATGTAAAACCTTCCTGGGAGACACGTCCTCACCTGACCCTCTGCGCTTTCGGATGTTTGCTAATACTGTTGCTGGGTTTCCTTTTTTTGGATAAAAATTCCTTTTAAGCAGACATTAATATTCCTCTAAGATTCACTCTTTAGAAATCAAACAGATCTTTTTTTGCCTACAAACAAATAAATATTATTTAAAAAATTGTAAAAATTCCATAATTTTATCTCAGCAGTATATTTTCTACATTTTATTAAATGTCTGCAAGAAGGAATTTATTTTTAAAAATTTACATTTAATTTTAACATTTTAAATTCACTTTTATTTGAATAATTAAATTTTTTAAATTTAAAATATTAACATGAAATCATGCAATTATTAATTCAAAAATAAAATATTTAATTTAATTTTTAAAAAATGTAATTAAAATTCATGGTATAATTATATTTGCATTGATTGATTGAGTCCCAAAACTTACAACTCCATTTAGATTTTGATTTATTTTAATCAAATTAATATCACATCCCTACTGTCACATAGAGCGCCTAACTGTCCATCACGTCAGTGCAGTTTCCTCTAAAACGAAAGCCAGACTGTTGGGGTAATTGTGGTGGGCAGGTTGTGGAAATGCCCCTACAGCGAGGCTGATTTTACAGCACCAGAGTTTCTCATCATTATGCGTGCCGCTTCCTCCAGCTCCCATGGCACCGGTTCAGTCCTGCTCTAAGGACCGCTGCCCGGTATGTGTCTAACCGTGAGCCAGAAACACTTAAAGAAAAAAAGCTGTGAGAGCTCAAAGTCATTACCAGATGCTTAAGAGCAAAAGAGGCACATCTGTGAGAAGAGTGTCAGATTCAGGGGGAAAAATACAGGGTCTCTTCTCCTGGGCCAAAATTTACGATACGTCTCTAAACATTCAACAATCTGTGGATTAAAGATGAAGTTAAAGCTGCAGACGATTCAGTAGAATGAATCTGATTCACTGATTCAAACTGAGACTGACAGATCCAGAAGCCACGCCTCCTTTATCTCATTCACTAGGACTGACTGGTACACAGGACACACCTCCTTTATTTTATTCACTGGGACTGACAGGCACACAAGCCACACCTCCTCTATCTCCTTCACTGATATTTACAGGTACACAGGCCACACCTCCTTTATCTCCTTCACTGATATTTACAGGTACACAGGCCACACCTCCTTTATCTCCTTCACTTATATTTACTGGTACACAGGCCACACCTCCTTTATCTTCTTCACTGATACTGACAGGTGCAAACATCCTTCACTATGCACTGAAAGGTCCTAAAGCCATGCCTTCCTTTACTTCTTTACAACAGACTGACAGGTACACAAGCCATGCCTCCTTTTTCTTCTTCACAACGGACTGACTGGTACAAAAGCCACGCCTCCTTTATCTCATTCACTAAGACTGAAAGGTACACAAGTAACGCCTCCTTTTTCTTCTTCACAACGGAATGACTGGTACACAGGCCACGCCTCCTTTATCTCTTTCATTAGGACTGACAGGCACACAGGCCACGCCTCCTTTATCTAATTCACTAGGACTGAAAGGTACATCAGGGTGCGGCCACGGTGGCTTGTTGGTTAGCACGTTTGCCTCACACCTTCAGGGTTGGGGGTTCGATTCCCGCCTCCGCCGTTTGTGTGGAGTTTGCATGGTTTCCCCGTGCCTGGGGGGTTTCCCCTGGGTACTCCGGTTTCCTCCCCTGGTCCAAAGACATGTGTTGTAGGTTGACTGGCATCTCTAAATTGTCCATAGTGAGTGAATGAGAGTGTGTGTGTGCCCTTTGATGGGTTGGCACTCCGTCCAGGGTGTATTCTACCTTGATGCCCGATGACGCCTGAGATAGGCACAGGCTCCCCGTGACCCCAGAATAGATCGGATAAGACAATGAATGAAAGCTATGCAAGCCACACCTCTTTTATTTCCTTCACTGAGACTGACAGGTACATAAACCACATCTATTTTATCTCATTCACTGAAGTACATAAGCCACACCTTAGCCATGACCAGAACTGTCACCTGATCAGTTATAATGGTTTTGAAAATTCAGACTTTGTTTCTCGAATAAACAATAAATAAGGAAATGGAGGCTTAATTTGAAACGGCGTCTCCTCAGGCAGCCTTCTCTCGACCCCAGCTCATGAAAAGTGACAGTGCTTATAAATTATTTACGATAATAGTATGGTGGTGTATCATCTTACAGTTTAGCAGCACATTCCTAGCATAAAGCTGCTTCAGTCATTAATGCATTAAAGATGTCTGATACGCATCCGAGTCCATTCCTATTTACTCCTTAATAGCAGAATATGACTCGAAGCTTAATGGAGTGTATTTCTGTGATTACTAAAAGAAAAAAAAACGTCTCCATCCAGAGAGCTGCTCAGTAATTGTTAAATATTTGTTGCTTAATGCACTGTGAGGATGATGAGAAAGTGTTTGAAGGCCTGCTGAGGCTTCCACTTCGCTCCTCGTTCGTCTCCCTGAGTGACGGCTCACAAGCACCGCAGAATGCTAATATAACGCGAGACGACTTGATCTGATTGGATTATTAAAGATCAGCGCATAGTGAGACGAATAGCAACACACACTGATTCTTTGGGTTTCGTGCGCTCGTGTGTGTGTGTGTGTGTGTGTGTGTGTGTGTGTGTGTGTGTGATGAAAAAGAGTCACCTTCATACAAATATCGTGAGTTATAAGTTATTGAAGTAAATATAAGTTATTCAACAGGTGCCTCAAAGAGTCGCTATCATTCCTGACCTCTTTCTCATCTCGATCATTTGTGACTGTGCTAATTAGCTAGCAAATATGACTCTTTTCAGACTTTTCAGCTCATTCAGGTGGCATGTTAGAAGGCAGGAAAAAAACAAACAAACATGGAAGTCAAAGAGCAAGTAAACAAGTAACCTGAGTCTTGCTAGTCAGCGAATATCTGAGGATAATAAATCTAACCTTGAGAGCATGCTAGGGTAGGCTAGCTAGGATAATAAGAACGTTGTTATGGTTACAGTGAGATTTTTTGTTTTTTTTAAATCAGAACAAAAAGAAAACATGGAAGCAAAATAACCAAGTTTAAGTGAGTGACACATTGGAGTAATTGAATATTTCTGTAATATTTGAACACAGCTAATCGAACAGCGACTGTTCCAGCTTCACCCGCCACTTGTTGATGTTTCAAAAATAATTCTGTGTCAGATTGCAGCAATGCCTTCTGGGTAAGTCCACATCGATGTAGACTCAATCTTTCATCTTAAGGTAATCTAATGAAGTTCACTTGAGCTGATAAAGTAATGGAACGAGCCCTAGGGGTTTTAAGCGAGGGGAAACGGAGAGGGCAGGTTATTGGATCGCAGCCGCTGTGGTGGAGTGCTAATACGTTTAGCTGGATTTGATACAAATGAAGTTGTGGGACTGCTGTCTTCTGTTTTGTTTTTTGTTTTTGTTTGTGTGTGTGTGTGTGTGTGTGTGTGTGTGTGTGTGTATGGGAGAATCGAACTTAAATTTATACCTCAGAACTTAAATCTGTACCTCAGAACTGAACGTTTTACCTCAGAACTTAACGTTTTACCTCAGAAACATCATCCATAGAAAGATCTAGAATGTGGAAGGAAATCTCAGACACGGTGTGGGGATTTTACTTCACATAAGTGAAATTTCGGTGACTAAAATTGTGTCTAAATCTTCACCTGGACTCAGTTAGCTAATCACAACACACACTTTTAAGCCTACAAAGTTTAAAAATAAATCATTTAAATAGCATAAACAATGCGTAAACAATACTACATACTAAGCTAACATCGTGCTCAAGATTTATGGGTACATATACATACCCTAAACCAGTGAAAATAACACCATAAAAGTGCTCAAAAATGCTATGACAGCTATGAAGAAGTCTCGTTAGAGAATGCGTTTGAAAATAAAATAAATCTTATCTCGATATCTAGCACTGTAGACCGCAGCCTGTATTCCAGTTACATATGTTCAAATCAAAATCAAGCGTACGGTTGCCATCCTGCACCTTTTTTCCCCCCTCATCCATCTTTTCTCTGAAAGCAATTACAGCCAGGCTTCTGCAATTCCCCGCTCGTCGCAATCCATCTGAACGGAGAAGAACGAAAAAAAAAAAGTAAAAACTGAAGTGAGCTCCAGAACAGGACCGCTGATGCTGCGTCAGAGACGTTTCTTAGCTAATGTCTGTTTCCAGTTTGCAATAAACAGCAGTGACGCCTCATAAAGCGCGGGTGTAAATGGTTTATAATACCAGCAGTGGGGCTGCCAGCGATAAACCTGCTTCCAATCAGCAGTCAAATTACAACTGCATTAGTGAGCGCATGCTTGACTACGTTACAGCGTGAAGCAACAAAACCGTAAATCAATGGGATTCCACACCAACAGACTGTTTTGGATGGATTTGGAAAACACCACGTGTGTTAAAGCAGTAAATCTGTCACTTAGGCGTTGTCTTGATGTGTCTTTTTTTTTATAGAGAAATCAAGCAAACTAATAAGTAAGTAAGCGGGTGGGTAAATAAGCATGTAAACATAAATATGGACTAAATAAGTAAATAAACCAGGAAGAAAGACGCGTGACGGAGCAAGCAGACTCCAGATTAAAGTAGACGCTCAGGGCCTTAAGACCTCACACAGTGGTTTCTTCACTTGACCTACTAGAATTAAATATTATAATTTTATTTTTTAGTAAAGTTTTTTATGATCAGAAAAGCTTCATTTGTCTGTTTTATATCTGTACCACTGGTATTGAGGACAGGTATGATACTCCACACACACACACACACACACACACACACACACACACACACACACACTGCCCTGATACCAGCAGCTAAACACACAGTTATGATACTCTACATACTGAAACCCAACAGTGTCCTGAGTAATCTTATCACATACTTGCAGCAATAAAAGAATTTGTTTGTTTATACTGACTGTAAATGTCCATTTCACCGGCTGAACAGAAGACTAGATTACTGATAGAAAGGGTAACTAGGCAGGTCAGCTAGTAAGTAATTAAACTAATTAGCAGGTAAATAAATACACAGGTAAATAATAAGCAAGTATTTAACTAGCAAAGGATCTGACAGCATGTCTAGCTGTCTGTCTGTCTGTCTATTTATTTATCTGTTTATCAGTCCGTCGGTAGGAAAAGCGAGTGGGTATACTCCAGCTATTCCTCTGTCTGTCTGCATATTGTTCCATCTGTCAGTCTGTCTGTATATCCGTTCATCTATCTATCCCTTTTTTCTATTCATCTGTCCATCCATACATCCAATTTGCTCTCTGTCTATATATATATATATATATATATATATATATATATATATATATATATATATATATATATATATATATATATATATCCCTCCATCTGTATATCAATCTATTAGTTTGTCTGTCAATCTATCCATCTATATATCTCTCTATCCATCTGGTCAACCATATATTCTGTATACATTTCTGAAGAGCAAAACCATGACAAATCTTTTTAGCGTTTCAACGGTAAAAGGGAAAAGCAGGCAGCGAGAGTGATTTCTGAGAATGTGTGTGTGTGTGTGTGTGTGTGTGTGTGTGTGTGTGTGTGTGGGGGGCCTGAAACCGCACCATGCCACCATGTCTGCACTCAGAACCGGGCTCCAGGGTAAAAATACAAACCCCCACACACCATCCAGACATTCAGAGCATTACAAGCTCGCAAATACGACGTATAAACGTCTACCAACACCGCAGACCAGCGCAGTGCTGAGGGAAACGCTCTCATTACAGCCCGCAGCCGCAAACACGCCAAATTCAGCACATATGGGCGGCAGAACAGAGCAGCAGCAGGGGGACATGTGTGTCTGTGTGTGTGTGTGTGTGTGTGTGTGTGTGTTCAGCAGCTTTGCACAGGGTAGCATTAGAGGGCTGGGGCACTGCAAAAGTGCCAATTAGTTCTTACTGCCAGGGAGGAGAGAGGCTGCAAAAGATAACACACACACACACACACACACACACACACACACACACACACACACAAACACTTTAAATATACACGGAATAAAGGGACTGCTAGAAAAGTGCACACACACACACACACACACACCACACACACACACCAACAAACACCCACACATTTTAAATATACATGTAATAAAAGGGTCAACGAGAAAAGGACACACACACACACACACACACACACACACACACACACACACTGTTATTACAACTTTATATAGTAATAATTACAATCATTTATCAAGGTGCGTAACATTATCATCATTTTCATCATCATTTTAAAATGTGTACATTATTAGCATTTTAGCTATAAATAAAGCCTAGCACTAGTTACTTTAAGTAACTATTATTTTCCCCCTCAGTTTCTCAGTTAGCTAGCATCTCAGGCAGCAACGTTAACTTTCAAATTGAAGACAAAGTCTGAGGGTTCTGAGTAAAGAATTTAGTTTGTTAGCATCTCAGGTAGCCACTTTAGCTTTCTGTTTGAAATAATAAGCGTTAAAAAAAAGTCTAGCTGTGTATTTATCTCAGACATGAAGCAAGCTAGTGATCTGGGGCAAAGAAAATTGTTCAGCTACCATCTCAACTTGTTAGCATGTTAGCTTTCTATTAAAAATACAATCTAAAGAGAGAGAGAAAGAAAGAGAGAAAGAGAGAGGGGGGGAAGTTGTGTATTGACCTCAAACACTAAATTTGCTTGTGATTCCTTGTAAAGGAATTTGTTTCACAATTGTTAGCTAGCGCCTCAGGAAGACATTTTGTCTTTATAATCGAAATTAGGCCTAAGAAATGTCACTGACAGAAATTTAC
>JAUCMX010000022.1:1284728-1302228 GCA_033459395.1 Hemibagrus guttatus | reverse complement strand
GCGCACCCGTATTTGAGCCCGCCGAAACCGGAAGTGGCTCAAAACACGGGCGACAGCTCCCTCTCGCGGTCGGATCTCGGGCGAGTCGTGACACATGCAAAAAGCTGGTCAGCAATTATAGGAAGCGTTTGATTGTTGTAATAGCCAATAAAGGCTTTTCTATTGATTATTGAGAAGGGTATGAATAATTTTGGACATGCCACTTTTTGTTCAAATGTAAATAAAAGATGAGTAATAATTTTTTCCACAATGATGCCTCTTGTACATCGTCTTATTATCTTCTGGGAGATGCCTGTTGTCACGACCCGCCCGAGAGCTGACCGCGAGAGGGAGCTCTCGCCCGTATATTGAGTGCACTTCCGGGTTACTATCGGACTTAAATACGGAGTGCACTTCCTGTTCGGTGCGAAGTATCGTTTCTCATGGAATATATTAAGTGTTGGCCTCGTGCTTCTTTCGGACTGCCTTTTGTGTTTGACTTGGATTGTTACCCGTTGCTTCTTGTGCTTATTCTCGGACACTACTGTATTTGGATTATCGACCCAGGACTGTGTACCGACTTCTGTGTTATGTTTTCCCCATTGGATTATATCGCTAGGATTACTGCTTTCTCGTTGCTGACTTTCTGCCTGTCCCTGACTTCGCCTACTGCTTGTCCCCTATCGCCGGCTCGGCGTATGGATCTGGTCACTTCCGCCGCAACAGAATACTTCGCCTTCTATGGATCCAGCGGAGCTGCGTGAGATCATCATGCGGCAAGGAGCGATCATCCGCTCCTATCAAGATCAGGTGGAAGCGCTGCAAACCCAACTGCGCAGCGCGAGCACTGCCACACTGTGAGATCCGCCATTAGCACGTGGTGAGTCACCCCGGCTGGCCATGCCAGAAAAATTTGATGGGTCTGCTGACCGCTGTCGAGGGTTTTTACGGCAGTGTGAGGTGTTTTTCTCGCACCAGCCGGGGATGTACCATGAGGAGGGGACTAGGTGTGCATTTCTATTATCTCTGTTGACGAGTAGGGCCTTAGAGTGGGCCTCAGCCGTCTGGGATGCTGACCCTCAAGTTCGATCGTCCTTTTCTTACTTAGCGGGGATGATTCGGGAGGTTTTTGAATACCCCGTGGGGGGCAAGGACATTTCTATTCAACTTATGGAGTTACGCCAGGGCTCTGAATCCGCGGCCGATTACGCCATCAGGTTCTGCACCCTGGCGGCTCAGTCGGGCTGGAACGACGCAACTGGCATTTTATGTCACCTCCTCACCGGCGAACCCCGTGATTCTGGGCTTCCCGTGGCTAAGGCGCCACGACCCCAAATCTCCTGGCGCTCGGGGGAGCTGGTACGCTGGTCACCTACCTGCCTTAAAGAATGTCTGCGGGAGCCCACGCCGATGAGCCACCCCCTGCCGGCTGCCGGCCAACCAAGTTTTTGGTGCCACGGCAATTCCGTCCGCAGGTTATGCAGTGGGTGCATGAGGCTCCCAGCTCTGGTCATCCAGGGATCCGCCAATATACCCAGCTCATCCGCCGCCGGTTCTGGTGGCCCTCCCTGGACCCGGATGTGGAGGGGTATGTCCGGGCATGCTCCACGTGCGCACAGGCACGGACCAGTCGTCAGCTTCCGGAGGGGCTGCTGGAGCCCCTTCCGATTCCCCGAGGCCCCTGGTCACACCTGTCGGTGGATTTCCTGACGGATTTATCGGACTCGGGAGGCTTTACAGCAGTGATGGTGGTGGTGGATCGGTTTTCCAAGGGATGTAAGCTGATCCCCCTTAAGGGATTACCCACGGCCATGCAGTTTGCGGAGGCTATGTTCAACCACAAGTTCCGCAACTTTGGCCTGCCCAAGGACATAGTATCGGACCAGGGGCCGCAGTTTACCTCCTGGGTGTGGGGGTCGCTTTGTGCGCGGTTGGGCATAGGAGTTAGCCTGAGCTCCGGCTATCACCCCCCAGTCTAATGGGCAGGCGGAGCGCCTTAATCAGGAGATCGGTCGATTCCTCAGGACCTACTGTAGCAGGGAGCAACAGCGATGGAGTGAGTTCCTGCCGTGGGCCGAGTACGCCCAGAACTCCCTCATTCACTCCTCCATGGGTCTGACCCCTTTTCAGTGCGTGCTGGGGTATCAGCCACCTCTGTTCCCCTGGTCGGGGGAGCCCTCCGACGTCCCGGCGGTGGAGGAGTGGTACCGGCTGAGTCAGGAGGTCTGGGAACGGGCCCACGTATGACTGCAAAGGGCAGTACGGAGGCAGAGGATCCAGGCCGACCGGCGTTGTCACCCGCACCCTTCCTATCAGGTGGGGCAGAAGGTATGGTTATCCACCCGGAACCTCCGCCTCAAGCTGCCTTGCCGCAAACTCAGTCCCAAGTTCGTTGGCCCATTCAAGATCATCCGCCAGGTCAATCTGGTGGCGTATCGGCTTCGGCTCCCGGCGTTGTACCGCATATGTCCCACTTTTCATGTGTCCCTCCTCAAGCCGGCGCACCCTTCTGCCGGGGGAGCTATGGCCTGTGAGGAGCCACCGCCGCCCCTAGACATTGAGGGGTCCCCGGCATACCAGGTGCGTGCCCTTCTGGACTCCAGGCGGGTTCGTTCGCGACTGTAGTACCTTGTGTACTGGGAGGGGTACGGTCTCGAGGAGCATTTGTGGGTGGACGCCGCCGACATCCTAGATCCATCACTCGCTGAGGACTTCCACCGCGACCACCCGAACAAGCCCACTCCGCGACTGAGGGGGCACCCCTGGCGTAGAACCTCAGGACGTGTTCCTAGAGGAGGGGGCTCTGTCACGACCCGCCCAAGAGCTGACCGCAAGAGGGAGCTCTCGCCCGTATTTTGAGTGCACTTCCAGGTTACTATCGGACTTAAATACGGAGCGCACTTCCTGTTTGGCGCGAAGTATCGTTTCTCATGGAATATACTAAGCGTTGGCCTCGTGCTTCTTTTGGACTGCCTTTTGTGTTTGACTTGGATTGTTACCCGTTGCTTCTTGTGCTTATTCTCGGACACTACTGTATTTGGATTATCGACCCAGGACTGTGTACCGACTTCCGTGTTAGGTTTTCCCCATTGGATTATATTGCTAGGATTACTGCTTTCTCGTTGCTGACGTTCTGCCTGTCCCCGACTTCGCCTACTGCTCGTCCCCTATTGCCGGCTCGGCGTATGGATCTGGTCACTTCCGCCGCAACACCTGTGTCATTTCTAATCAAGAAAAAACTGGCTGGTTGAATAAAAGTAACTTTAAGTCAGAATTTGCCAGGGGTATGAATAATTGTCTGTATATATATACATATATATATATATATATATATATATATATATATATATATATATACATAGACAGGTCATGATTGCTAATCGTTTATTTGCGTATAATTTTCTGGAACATTTGCAAGACAACTTATCACTTACATTACAGCATTATAACAGGTATTCCTGCTTTTCTCTCTGTCGAAGTCACTGAGAAACCAAAAAAGTCTAAACTCCACTGATACTTTCCCATGATACAGCTTCACCTCTGACTGCTGCACAACTCGGACTTTTCCATAAACACTACATAAATGTCTCTTTTTACAGAAAAGTTCCCCACATTAACAATTATGCATATTTTTCTAACAGATGTTTAGCTAATATGGCTAAATAATATACTTAAACACTATTTTAATTCATTCAACTCAATTCAGTTTTATTTGTATAGCACTTTTAACAATGGACATTGTCTCAAAGCAGCTTTACAGAACATAAGAAACAGTACAAAAGTCTAAGTTTAATGTTAGTTAATGGGAAGAGGAACCAGACTCAAAAAGGAACCTCATCCTCATCTGGGTGACACCGGAGAGTGTGATTATAAATGATTATAAACACCAGAGAGTGTGATTATAAATGATTATAAACACCAGAGAGTGTGATTATAAATGATTATAAACACCAGAGAATGTGATTATGAATAATGTCCTTTCTACAGTCATAAACGGTCAGTTGGAGTTGTGTGATGCAGAGACAGCATATGTCGAATGTTACTGTGTGTTTTGATTAGGAGGTTGTTGTCCTCAAAGTCCACATGTGGTCGGCATCTTCTCTTCAAATGTCCAAAATCTTCATGAAGCAGAACCCAACTGGAGCTGGTCCATCTCTGGATGCCTGGGGATCCTCATGGGGTCGTCCTCTTCTCACAGAAGGTCCGAAATCCTCATGAAGCGGAACACAACTGGAGCTGAGCTGTTATAACGTAAGCGATAACTCACCTTGCAGAGACGAGTTAAATGCAGCATTAAATGTAGATAGAAAATCGTCAGCTTTAGCAAATGACATAAAAGGAATAAAACACTCAGGGAAATGCTGTTGTAGGAAAATAGTGACTTGTCCTATTATATGACCCTCTGTTCGATTGTTTTCTTACTACAACATGAGTTTTATTTCTCAGCAATTGTACAAAGTTCTCAACACTGAGATCACTGAATGTGAGTTTTTTAAGACACTAACTAGACATGAATTTGAACAGTCAGGGAAAATATTTCTGCACTATATCAAATTAAAGACCATTATGAAAAAGAAAATAAGAAAATTTTTAATCCTTCGCAACAGATTCATCCTCGCCTATTCCGCCTCCTCGCACAAACTATGTTCTTAAAATTCTATATTTTAGAAATCGGTTTAAATGCCTTTGTCTTGTCATTTTGCCCTGGAATTTGTGCTGAAGAAAAAGATGAGAGCGAAAGATGTCAAGGACCGAAGGAGACGAGACAGATCATCCAGCAGGACGGAAAACAAATGTCCTTCGGGTCTCTGGAGTCAGAATGATGAAATGACACACAGCAGGTGCGAAGAGAAAAGAGAATGGAGGAGTGAGGAGGGCGAGGAGACAGAAAGCCTTGAATTGTGGGTGTCTGCGAAGGAAGCCTTTGGTTTCACAAAAATCAAAGTTAAAATATTCTGTCTGAGAGACGGAGAGATGTGAGAGTCAGCCCGAAAAACTGGAAATTCAATTCATTTTATACGGCAGTGCCGCTGAATTCCAAAGGCCGGTTCATCAGAAGGTGGTGATTACTTTTCTGACAGGAATTCAACAACAAATCAATACGTTATCGTTTCTATGGTAACGCCAGTAACAGATGCTCCACATAAACACATTGTGAAGGAGAAATGTGTGTGTGTATCATGTGTGGAAGGAGTCTCCAGTGTCAGAGCTTTGTAGCAGTCAGAGAACTTTTCTGATGTCTTCAAGACAGTGCTTTTTTTTCATTTATATAGAGAGAAAAAAGAGAGTCTGATGACTGTCTGTTTATAGACTCTGTCTGTTTATAGCGTAAGTGAGAAGAGGAATGAACCTCCTCTTCTCACTTGGTGTTCTACCAAATTAAATGGATAAAAGTCCTTCGTTTATTAAATAAAACTGTTGTAACCATCAGCTAATTGCTGTGTTAGAAGAAGAACAATGTTCGTTAGCTCAGGACGCACTGTGTCCATCTGATCCAGGCTTTCATTCTCTCTCCAGATTGCTCTGAGTGTTTTCCATCCAGACGGCGCTCCTGGAGACGTTCCTCACATGAAGGTCCTGTGGGAATTTGCATTTTCACCATCTTGGAGAGAGCGAGAGAGAGAGAGTGAGAGAGAGAGCATGAGCAAATGGACATTAACTGGTTAATATTTAATTCAGTGTACGTGAGGCTGTGTTTCTGAAGGGTGGCAGGCTGGCTAATGGGGGCAGCTTTGGTATCATGGTGGATATCACGAAGCGGCCCCTGGGAGAGCTCAGTGGCTCCATTAATGCCTTTTTTCTAAAGGAGAAGCCACATGGAGACACCCTGTCCAGCTATTGACCACTCGCTGGAGAAACGGCAGGGTTTGGGCTGGGAGCACATTCATTAAATCTAAAGAAATCTGAATAGTTCCTCACACTGCAGGAGAAACCTTAACTGTGATGTTCCACCATGAATCTACACTTACTTCCTGTGTC
Organism: Hemibagrus guttatus; assembly: GCA_033459395.1. Taxonomy (NCBI): domain Eukaryota; kingdom Metazoa; phylum Chordata; class Actinopteri; order Siluriformes; family Bagridae; genus Hemibagrus; species Hemibagrus guttatus. The sequence goes on along the minus strand of JAUCMX010000022.1, from coordinate 1,296,270 downwards.
TTGTGTGTTAAATTGTATTGATTAGGTGAGGACTAACACACTGCCGGGCTTTTAGAGAATAGATCCACATCTTCTAATTCAAGACTTCACCAGCGCTGTGGTATAAATTTATTCTATTGTTTTAATTTAAGTCCTACAGCATCCATGCAACATCACAAAACAACACAGACGCTCCTAGGGGGCACTGTTGCTATGTAGCGTCTTTGGTTTAACAACGTTAATTCTAAAAATTCAATATTATACTGCTGTATAAAATTGCTCTGATCACCTGCACACACCTGGTCTCTTACTCTGGACATCAGCAGCCAATCGCATTAAACCGATGTACGATACACCAATGAAATCAAAGAAAATTACGAAGAGGTGGGGCTTACTGTACCATCCATTCAATCATTCATTCTAACTCTACTGGGGCTCATTCATTCTCTTCTTACAAATCAGAAGACATTGAAATAAAAGTAAAGAATAAAATACGTGCAAGTGAAAACCTTGACCTCAAAGTTGATGTGTTAGAAGCAGGAAAAATGGACAAGAGTAAGGATTTGAGCGAGTTTGACGAAGGGCCAAATTGTGATGGCTAGACCACTGGATCAGAACATCTCCAAAACTGCAGCTCTTGTGGGGTGTTCCCGGTCTGCAGTGGTCAGTATCTATCAAAAGTGGTCCAAGGAAGGAACAGTGGTGACCCGGTGACAGGGTCATGGGCGGCCGAGGCTCATTGATACACGTGGGGAGCGAAGGCTGGCCCGTGTGGTCCGATCCAACAGACGAGCTACTGTTGCTCAAATTGCTGAAGAAGTTAATGCTGGTTCTGATAGAAAGCGGTCAGAATACACAGGGCATCACAGTTTGTTGCGTATGGGTCCGCATAGCCGCAGACCTGTCAGGGTGTCCATGCTGACCCCTGTGCACCACCGAAGCAGCAACGATGGGCACGTGAACATCAGAACTGGACCATGGAGCAATGGAAGAAGGTGATGTCATCTTCTTACACTTACAATACAAAGTGTAAGAAGATGAGAAGTAGTGCATGAAGTTTTTGAGAAAGAGAACACTTCTGCTATTTTTAACGCTTCTACCTTTACGAGTGGTCCATCGTTTACAGTACTCACCTGCGCGTGACTGGAGAAAAGTGCTGATGTGCAAAGAAATGGAGAAACAGCAGAGTTCATTTTGGCAACTGTGCGCAATAAAACATCTCACGAATCCTGACCAAATGAAAAACACAAACACTTTAGTTTTTTTTTTTTTCTTCTTCTTTCATTTCTTTCGAGTCCTGAGCAGCTGAAATGATTTGCCGGCTCTCAGAGAGAATGTGCATGATGACGGTTTTTATTGAGTCAGATGTTCCATTAGATGGGAAGTGAGTGGAGCTAACGGCGGCTCTGAGCTGTAGTGATGTGCTTTTTGCCAGACCTCACACCACGGTCATTAGCCAACCTCCGAGACTCGCTGTCTCTCTGTGACCGCAATTAGAAAGACAAAATGCCACTTATTGCAAACTTTCTGGTTGTATGCTGTTAATATTAACTGGAAAAAGAGGATGGAAATTAGATTAGCCGTAGATATTTAAAGATATTTATGAGCCTTAGCTGTGCTTCTAAACCGACAAGTTCTATTTTTCATATGGATCCATTCATTTTATTTATAACAGCGAAAACCTACACATTACATCACAGCGCTGTTAAATTCTGCACTCTGATTGGTCAGAAGGTGTTGATTAGTTTTCTATATCAGCAGCTCTGACAGCAGGTTTATATAAAAATATACTAATGAATAGTTATACCGCCTGATTGTTTTTGTTGACCATAGACGTAAATGCAAGGAGACGTTTCTGTGACATTTAAGGAAGGAGTCTCCAGTGTCAGTGCTTTGTGGCAGTCAGAGGTGAAAGTGGAACATCAGGGCAGAGGAGTTCCAGCTCTCTCTGGCTCAAAAGGTTAGAATTGTTAAATAGATATAGAAATAAATAAATAAATAAATTCATGCGTGATGGCTACCTCATAACAGCTTTTTAGGCTTGGTTTAAAGTTTTTCTGGCTCGTCTGCATGAGCGAAAATGAGAACAGTGGGAAAGTTCCATTTTTTCCTTCTCTTTCAGTATTATAGCTCTCCAAATACACCTTTCCCCCAGATACCTTCAGCACAGAGGAGCTAAATCATCAGCAAATCAAGAAGTCCTAGCTGTGGGGTTTTATCATCACATGCTGAACAAATGTAAAGCACCTTTTTTGCCATGTTGGTATTATCACCAAGATTTATTGCTCAAAATTGACAATAGAGCTGGTGTTTGCCTCCAGGCTTAGATAAGAGCCTTGGCCAGGGTTAAAGATAAGGAACCTATTGAAGCAGGCACATGCACGGATATGGGAGACCTCAGGGGAGGGTTTGAGCTCCTGCCCTTCTGCCCTCGTGCAGTACACGGACTCCGTATAAAATAATGAAGCAGAGATACTGGCCTGGAGTGAAGTCATGAGCTCGGAGACAGAGATCTCCACCCCAGCTGTGTGTCCGTCTGAGATGTGACGATTGTGAGACCCCAGGAAAATACTTCATTTGGTCACTAATGGGAGAAGTGCAGTGGGAAAGTACACGTCCTTTACACGCTTCTCCACTCTCAAAAATAGCAGACGAGGAAGTTTATAAATGTGCACAAAGGCAATAATAATAATAATAATAATAATAATAATAATAATAAATCCCAGAGCGGTTTTACATAACCAACATTCCCATTTATACTAACTTAGCATATTAGCGACGTAGCCAGCAAGTTAGCATGACACTATGGGTAGATGTTAGAGGTTGTATAGAAGTGTCACAGCTGTACACAGATGTTGTATCTTCACATATGCTCAGTGCATGCATTTGTGAAGATTGTGATGCATGTGTATTAACGCTTAATACACAAATGATACACACTGTATATAACTCACACTAAAAGGTAAAAAAGATAAAAAGGTGCACAATAAATATAAATGTTACACACTGTACCTAAGCGTAAGACACACTACACATAAATGTTACACACTGTACATAAATCTTACACACTATAAATAAATGTTACCCACAATACATAAATGTTACACACTGTACATAAATGTTACACTACACACTGTACATAAATATTAGACATAAATGTTAGACACAATACATAAATGTTACACACAATACATAAATGTTACACTACACACTGTACATAAATATTAGACACAATACATAAATGTTACACTACACACTGTACATAAATATTAGACACAATACATAAATGTTGCACACTACACATAAAACTTACACACTGTACCTAAATGTTACCCACAATACATAAATGTTACAAACTGTACCTAAATATTAGACACAATACATAAATGTTACACACAATTCATAAATGTTACACACTGTACATAAATGTTACACACTGTACATAAATGTTACACACTGTACATAAATATTAGACACAATACATAAATATTACACACAATATATGAATGTTACACACAATACATAAATGTTACACACTGTACATAAATGTTACACACTGTACATAAATGTTACACACTGTACATAAATATTAGACACAATACATAACTGTTACACACAATACATAAATGTTACACACTGTACATAAATGTTACACACTGTACATAAATGTTACACACTGTACATAAATATTAGACACAATACATAACTGTTACACACAATACATAAATGTTACACACTGTACATAAATGTTACACACAATATATAAATGTTACACACTTTATGTATGTTACGGGGGCAAGTGCCCCCGATGGACCACTAGGGGGCCTTCAGCAGGGGCTTTGTTTATTCAGTCATGTGTTCGTTTTAGCCACGCCTCTTCCTAATGTGTTTCCGCCTTTGTTCACCTGTTCCCAATGTGTCTCTAATCATGTTCCTTATTTATAGTGGCCGTCTGTCTTAGTTAAGTTGCTAGTCCTCGTCTTTGTGTAATGTCTGCGTGAATCTCTGTTTCTTTTGTTTAATAAAACCCCTGTCCGCCGCCTATCTCCGCATTGGGTCTGATATATCTACGCCGGCACAACCAGCGTGCTCCGTCAGTTCAGCAAGTTGTGACAATGTAAATGTTACACACAATATATAAATATTACACACTTTATGTAAATGTTACACACAATATATAAATGTTACACACTGTATCACCCGCTTGTCCTGACATGACTGTGGAGGAATATCCAGAACGGAGAGCAGATAATGCGATAGAGTGGCCTCTCTCCTCCTCTCCAGCTGTTCTTTCACACACATAAAATAGTCGTTTCTGCCCATTAAAAGTTAACAAGAGTCATTGGAAACGCAGGTCCATCATTTAACGCTGGATATTTGCAGATTTCACCCTTCAGTCACCTACAACCATACACCTCGTCTAATCCCCGGCATCTCTCTCTCCCTCTCTCTCTCTCCCTCTCTCTCTCTCTCTCTCTCCCCCCTCTCTCTCTGTCTCTCTCTCTCTTTCCCTCTGTCCCTTTAGCACAGAGCACTACAGTAATATGGCAGGCTCTATTACCCTGTAAGTTCCCTTTCCAGGACACCGTGTCTTTAATTTCACGCCTTGTTAATGTGCTCCATCCTCCTGGTGTCCTGCTCGATGCCCTCCGTGAGTAAAGAAGGGATCGTATCCGCCACTCTCCGGCCTCTGGCTTCACTGTACCTCGGGGAACCATCTTTCGCTTTCTGTCCAGATGTTGCAGTAAAACACTAGCGCAGTGTCAAAGACTTGCTCCTTCAGCAGGACACAACCTTCAGTGTGAGCGTTAACGTATTAATGCTTTAATCTTCCTCTCATCACTTTAAAGCCAGTGTTTCAGTTACAATAATGGATAAATACAGTATCTGTTACAGGTTCAGGTATTCAGAGTTGAGTTCAGCACGTCAGAGTTCAGGAGGCGGAGCTTCATCCTATTCATCACACCACACACTGTTGTGTATACTTTACTCAAAGATTGCTAGTCACCAAGCCGTGGAATAAACCAGACAGAAAGCAGAATGTCTTCTAGTGAACATTTCCTGCAGAGTAAACTGCTTTTGTTATTTTTAACATAAAAAAACACAAGATGACGTGACAGTAAATCGCAATAATTGTGATGATGCCTCCATGACGTAGCTGTTACTGATTGTACCAAGAGCTGCTGCAGGGATGAACGCTTCAGAATTTGAAAAATCTTCTTTTCCGAGGCAAATTAAAGCCTGTTTTTTTGTGTTATTATTATTATTTTTTTTAATGGCAAACTGTTCAGGGAGCCTCGTAACATCCCGAGCTTTCGGAACGAGCATGCGAGGAACAAAATTAGAACAAAAGGGAACCAAAATGAGACAGATCCCCTCCTGTCAGGGGAACAAAGGAAATAAAAGGAGTCTGGGTTCCGTGTCGGGGGTCTCGTTGCGAGTAACTCGATCACTCTGTGGATGAAGTCGGGGTCTCTGGCATGAACTCATTGATCTGCAGTGGAGGGGCGAGACGAGGCGAGACGGGGCGAGGCGACAGACAGACTTTCCTCCCACCACACAGGGGACAGGAAGTGAGACAGAGCTACACACAGCACTGGATACCGTAAAAAAAACCACAAACACAGTTTACAATAAATAATAGAAGAACAGAATAATAAGTGTTTTTGTTTTATTTTATTCCTCGATCTTATAGCACACTGTTACAGTCTTAATTCTTAATGAAGAACGTGTACTTTTTATCTTTTTAGAGTTACATTTCATGTTGTGGAAATTAGAGATAGATAGATAGATAGATAGATAGATAGATAGATAGATAGATAGATAGATAGATAGATAGACAGTATATGTGTGTATATGTGTGTATATGAGTGTGTATGTGTGTACATGTGTGTATATGTGTGAATATGTGTGTATATATGTGTATATGTCTGTATATGAGTGAATATGTGTGTATATGAGTGTGTATGTGTGTATATGTGTATATGAGTGTATATGAGTGTATAAGATTGTATATGAGTGTATATATGAGTGTATATGAGTGTGTATATGTGTATATGTGTATATATGAGTGTATATGAGTGTGTATGAGTGTGTATGAGTGTATATAAGTGTATATGTGTGTATATGAGTGTATAAGATTGTATATGTGTGTATATGAGTGTATATATGAGTGTATATATGTGTGTATATGAGTGTGTATGTGTGTATATGAGTGTGTATATGAGTGTGTATGAGTGTATATGAGTGTATATGTGTATATATGTGTGTATATGAGTGTGTATATGAGTGTGTATGAGTGTATATGTGTGAATATGTGTGTATATATGTGTATATGTCTGTATATGAGTGAATATGTGTGTATATGAGTGTGTATGTGTGTATATGAGTGTGTATGTGTGTATATGTGTATATGTGTGTATATGAGTGTATATGAGTGTATAAGATTGTATATGAGTGTATATATGAGTGTATATGTGTATATGTGTATATGTGTGTATATGAGTGTGTATGAGTGTGTATGAGTGTATATGAGTGTATATGAGTGTATATGAGTGTATATGAGCGTATATGTGCGTATATGAGTGTATATGAGTATAAGATTGTATATGTGTGTATATGAGTGTATATATGAGTGTATATATGTGTGTATATGAGTGTGTATGTGTGTATATGAGTGTATATGTGTATATATGTGTGTATATGAGTGTGTATATGAGTGTATATATGTGTGTATATGAGTATATATGTGTGTATATGAGTGTATATGTGTATATATGTGTGTATATGAGTGTGTATATGAGTGTATATATGTGTGTATATGAGTGTGTATGAGTGTATATGAGTGTATATGTGTATATATGTGTGTATATGAGTGTGTATATGAGTGTATATATGTGTGTATATGAGTGTGTATGAGTGTATATGAGTGTATATGTGTATATATGTGTGTATATGAGTGTGTATATGAGTGTGTATGAGTGTATATGAGTGTATATGTGTATATGTGTGTATATGAGTGTGTATGAGCGTGTATGTGTGTATATGTGTGTATATGAGTGTATATGTGTATATGTGTATATGAGTGTGTATGAGTGTATATGAGTGTATATGTGTATATATGTGTGTATATGAGTGTGTATGAGCGTGTATGTGTGTATATGTGTATATGTGTGTATATGAGTGTATATGTGTATATATGTGTGTATATGAGTGTGTATGAGTGTATATGTGTGTATATGAGTGTGTATGTGTGTATATGAGTGTATATGAGTGTATAAGATTGTATATGTGTGTATATGAGTGTATATGAGTGTGTATATGTGTATATATGAGTGTCTATGAGTGTGTATGAGTGTATATGAGTGTATATGTGTGTATATGTGTATATATGAGTGTCTATGAGTGTATATGTGTGTATATGAGTGTATATGAGTGTATAAGATTGTATATGTGTGTATATGAGTGTATATATGAGTGTATATATGTGTGTATATGAGTGTGTATGTGTATATGTGTGTATATGAGTGTATATGTGTATATATGTGTGTATATGAGTGTGTATATTAGTGTGTATGAGTGTATATGTGTATATATGTGTGTATATGAGTGTGTATGAGTGTGTATGTGTGTATATGTATGTATATGAGTGTATATGTGTATATATGTGTGTATATGAGTGTGTATGTGTGTATATGAGTGTGTATGTGTGTATATGTGTATATGTGTGTATATGAGTGTATATGAGTGTATAAGATTGTATATGTGTGTATATGAGTGTATATGAGTGTGTATGTGTGTATATGTGTGTATGTGTGTGTATGTGTGTATATGTGTATATGAGTGTGTATATGTGTATATGAGTGTGTATGAGTGTGTATGTGTGTGTATGAGTGTGTATGTGTGTATATGTGTATATATGAGTGTATATGAGTGTATATGTGTGTATATGAGTGTGTATGTGTGTATATGTGTATATGTGTGTATATGAGTGTATATGTGTATATATGTGTGTATATGAGTGTGTATATGAGTGTGTATGAGTGTATATGAGTGTATATGAGTGTATATGTGTATATGTGTGTATATGAGTGTATAAGATTGTATATGTGTGTATGTGTGTATATGAGTGTATATATGTGTATATGTGTGTATGTATGTGTATATGTGTATATGACTGTATGAGTGTGTATGTGTGTATATATGTGTATATGAGTGTATATGTGTGTATATGAGTGTATATGAGTGTATATGTGTACATGAGTGTATTTGTGTGTATATATGTGTATATGAGTGTGTATGTGTGTATATGTGTGTATATGTGTACATGAGTGTATTTGTGTGTATATATGTGTATATGACTGTATATGAGTGTATTTGTGTGTATATATGTGTATATGAGTGTGTATGTGTGTATATATGTGTATATGACTGTATATGAGTGTATTTGTGTGTATATATACACTCATATACACTCAGATCTTCTTTTGCTAACCAGCTCACCACACCATCAGCTCGACTGTCCACCATGGGGCTTAGAGCATTCAGTCGCTCTGCACCCCGCCTCTGGAACAGTCTTCCTACTGACATCAGAAGTACAGACTCTCTGATAACCTTTAAATCTAGACTCAAAACTTACATGTTTAGAACTGCATTTTATATCTGAAACTTGTCCATTATTTTTCTCTTTGTTAATTAATTTTTAAATATTTTATTATTTGTTTTCTATTTGTAAGTTTTATATTATGATGTGTTTTTTAAATGTATTCTTGTAAGGTGACCTTGAGAGCTTGAAAGGCGCCCACAAATAAAATGTATTATTATTATTATTATTATATATGTGTATATGACTGTATATGAGTGTGTATGTGTGTATATATGTGTATATGACTGTATATGAGTGTATATATGTGTATATGAGTGTATATGAGTGTGTATGTGTGTATATATGTGTATATGTGTGTATATGAGTGTGTATGTGTGTATATGTGTGTATATGTGTGTATATGAGTGTATATGTGTGTATATAAGTGTGTATGAGTGTATATGAGTGTGTATCTTGCGATCCGACATGGTGCAATTCCTGAACCAGGCAGTGATGCAGCTGCTCAGGATGCTCTCGATGGTCCCTCTGTAGAAGGTGGTCAGGATGAGAGGTGGAAGATGAGCCTTCCTCAGCCTTTGCAGGAAGTAGAGACACTGCTGGGCTTTCTTGGTGATGGAGCTGGTGTTGAGTGACCAGGTGAGGTTCTCCGCCAGGTGAACACCGAAGAATTTGGTGCTCTTGACGATCTCCACTTTGGACCCGTCAATGTCCAATGGAGAATGGTCTCCTGAAGCCAACAACCATCTCTTTCATTTTCTCCACGTTCAGAGACAGGTTGTTGGCTTTACACGAGGCTGTTAGCCTCTGCACCTCCTCTCTGTATGCTGACTCGGCGTTCTTGCTGATGAGACCCATCACGGTCGTGTCATCAGCGAACTTAGTGATGTGGTTGGAGCTGTGCATTGCTGCACAGTCGTGAGTCAGCAGGGTGAACAGCAGTGGACTGAGCACACAGCCATGAGCAGCTCCAGTGTTCAGTGTGGTGGCGCTGGAGATGCTGTTCCCGATCCGGACTGACTGAGGTCTCCCTGTCAGGAAGTCCAGGATCCAGTTGCTTGTGTTGATGATTGTGTTGAATGCTGAACTGAAGTCGATGAACAGCATTCGTACATAAGTGTCCTTATTTTCCAGGTGTGTGAGGGACAGATGGAGGGTTGTGGTGATGGCATCGTCTGTGGAGCGATTTGGACGATACGCAAACTGCATGGGGTCTAGTGATGATGGCAGCAGGTCCTTGATGTGCCTCATGATGATCCTCTCGAAGCACTTCATGATGATGGGTGTGAGTGCAATGGGACGGTAGTCATTGAGACAGGACACTGGAGACTTCTTCGGCACAGGGATGATGGTGGTGGTCTTTAGGCACGTTGGGACGACGGCGCTGCTCAGGGAGATGTTGAAGATATCAGTGGAGACATCTGCTAGCTGTTCTGCACATTCCCTGAGCACTCTGCCAGGAATGTTGTCTGGTCCAGCAGCTTTCCATGGGTTAACTCTGCATAGAGTTTTCCTCACGTCGGCCATGGTGAGACAGAGCACCTGGTCCTCTGGAGGAGGGATGGTCTTCCTCGCCGTCACGTCATTCTGTGCCTCAAACCGAAGCGTAGAAGCTGTTCAGCGCATCTGGAACGGAGGCGTCACTGTCACAGGCAGATGGAGTTGGCCTGCAGTTGGTGATGGACTGGATGCCTTGCCACATGCACCGAGTGTCTCCGCTGCTCTGGAAGTGGCCGTGGATTCTCTGGGAGTGTGTACGCTTTGCCTCCCTGATGGCTCGAGACAGTTTAGCCCGTGCTGCTCTTAGGGCATACATATGTGTATGTGTGTGTGTGTGTGTGTATATGTGTGTGTATGTATATGTGTGTACATGTGTGTGTATGTGTGTGTATGAGTGTATATGTGTTTATATGAGTGTATATACACACATATGAGTGTGTATGAGTGTATATGTGTGTATATGTGTGTATATGTCTGTGTATATGTGTGCATGAGTGTATATGTGTGTATGTGTGTATGGGTGTATGTGTGTATATGTGTGTATGAGTGTATATGTGTGTATATGAGTGTGTATATGTGTGTGTATGAGTGTGTATGTGTGCATATGACTGTATATGTGTGTATGTGTGTATATGTGTCTATATGTGTATATGAGTGTGTATGTGTGTGATGTTTTTTGTGTATATGAGTGTGTATATGTGTGTGTATGAGTGTGTATGTGTGTGTATATGTGTATATGAGTGTGTATGTGTATGTATGAGTGTGTATGAGTGTGTATGTGTGTGTATGAGTGTGTATGAGTGTGTATGTGTGTATATGTGTATATGAGTGTGTATATGTGTATATGAGTGTGTATGAGTGTGTATGTGTGTATATGTGTATATGAGTGTGTATATGTGTTATGAGTGTGTATGAGTGTGTATGTGTGAATGAGTGTGTATGAGTGTGTATGATGTGTGTATGAGTGTGTATGTGTGTGATATGTGTATATGAGTGTGTAGTGTGTGTATGAGTGTGTATGGTGTGTATGTGTGTATAGTGTGTATGTGTGTGTATGTGTGTGTATGATGTGTATGTGTGTGTATTGTGTGTGTAATGTGTGTGTATGTGTGTGTATGAGTGTTATGTGTGTGTATGTGTGTATATATATGAGTGTGTATGTGTGTATAGTGTGTATAGTGTGTATTGTGTGTATATGTGTATTGAGTGTATATGGTGTGTATGAGTGTGTATATGTGTGTGTATGAGTGTGTATGTGTGTATATGATGTATATGAGTGTGTATGTGTGTATATGAGTTGTATGAGTGTGTATGTGTTGTATGAGTGTGTATGAGTGTGTATGTGTGTATATATGTATAATGATGTGTAGTATGAGTGTGTATGGTGTGTATGTGTGTATGAGTGTGTATATGGTGTGTATGAGTGTGTATGTGTGTGTATATGTGTATATGAGTGTGTAT
>JAUCMX010000022.1:1247228-1279728 GCA_033459395.1 Hemibagrus guttatus | reverse complement strand
TGAATTTTTTTTCCATGTACGTAATTTATTCCTCTGTAGCGAGTGCTATTAAGGCTCTGTGTAAATCAGGGCCTGGGCGTATTAGCAAACAGTCCTGACAGTGATGATGTTCCGATGCTAATGTTAGCTGCACACATGATATTTGCTGAACGAAGCGGGCAATAAATCAGAATCAGAATCAGAATCAGAAAGAGCTTTATTGCCAAGTATGTTTGCGCATACAAGGAATTTGTTTTAGTGTCAGTTCAACAACAACAATACAAACAACAACAACAACAACAACAACAAATAGGATGAGAAATAACAATACACAATATTTAAATAGTAAAATAAAGAGATTTGTATGTACAGAATAGAATAGAGTGAGTTGAGATGTAGGGATGTGGGGGTGGTAACAAATAAATATGAAGTTATTGCACTTTTTTTTATTGCCCAATGTTGGGAACATTCAACTGTTCAAAAGGTAGATTGCTTGGGGGAAGAAACTGTTCTTGTGCCTGTCCTGGTAGTTGCTGCTCTGTAGCGCCGGCCAGATGGCAAAAGGTCAAAAAGGAGATGTGAGGGGTCCAGAGTGGTTTTCTGAGCCCTTTTCCTCATTCTGGATGTATACAGTTCCTGAAGGGTGGGCAGAGGAGCACCAATAATCCTTTCAGCAGTCCGAACCGTTCTCTGTAGTCTTCTCATGTCTGATTTTGTAGCTGAGCCGAACCAAACAGTTATAGACATGCACAGAACAGACTCGATGACGGCTGAGTAGAACTGTGTTAGCAGCTCCTGTGGCAGGTTGAACTTCCTCAGCTGCCGAAGGAAGTACAATGTTTGTTGGGCCTTTTTGATAATGGAGTCTATGTGAGTGTCCCACTTCAGGTCCTGAGAGATGGTGGTGCCCAGGAACCTGAATGACTCCACTGTTGGTACAGTGCTGTTCATGATGGTGGGTGGGGGGAGTGCAGGGGTGTTCCTCCTGAAGTCCACTATCATCTCCACTGTTTTGAGCGTGTTGAGCTCCAGGTTGTTAAGACTACACCAGGCAGCCAGCTGCTCAATCTCCTGTCTGTAAGCAGACTCCTCACCGTCCTGGATGAGGCCGATGACTGTAGTGTCGTCCGTGAACTTCAGGAGCTTGACAGATGGATCAGTAGAGGTGCAGTCATTGGTGTAAAGGGAGAAGAGCAGTGGGGAGAGGACACAACCCTGGGGGGCGCCAGTGCTGGTGGTGCGGCTGTATGACGTGAATTTCCCCAGTTTCACTAGCTGATGCCTATCTGTCAGAAAGCTGGTGATCCACTGACAGATAGAGCTAGGGACAGAGAGCTGGGTTAGTTTGGTCTGGAGGAGTGTTGGGATGATGGTGTTGAAGGCCGAACTAAAGTCCACAAACAGGAGCCTCACATAAGTCCCTGATTTGTCCAGATGCTGTAGGATGAAGTGCAGTCCCATGTTGACTGCATCATCCACGGACCTGTTTGCTCGGGAAGCAAACTGCAGGGGGTCCAGTAAGGGTCCAGTGATGTTCTTCAGATAAGACAATACCAGTCTTTCAAACGACTTCATGACCACAGACGTTAAAGCAACAGGTCTGTAGTCATTAAGTCCTGTCATCTTGGGTTTCTTTGGGATGGGGATGATGGTGGAACGTTTGAAGCAGGCAGGGACTTCACACAGCTCCAGTGATCTATTGAAGATTCTCTTCTCTTCTGCTTTAGGAAGATCTGACGCACATCATCTTCACTGATCCGAAGTGCAGGAGGGGGGAAGAGGGGGGTTGCTGGAGGTGTTAATGGCTGTATAGAGAGATGTTCAGATGGGGCGTGGGGTGTTAAACCGGAAGTTGCAAATCTGCAGTAAAACTCGTTCAGGTCTTCAGCGAGTTGTTGATTGGCCTCAGTGCTGGGGGATGGTGTCTTGTAGTTTGTGATGTCTTTCAGGCCTTTCCACACTGAAGCAGGGTCGTTGGAAGAGAACTGGTTTTCCAGCTTTTTAGCGTAGCTCCTCTTAGCCACCCTAATCTCCTTATTCAGTGTGTTTCTGGCCTGATTGTACAAGACTCTGTCCCCATTCCTGAAGGCATCCTCTTTGGCCTGATGAAGATGTCTGAGTTTTGCTGAACCATGGCTTATCATTGTTGAATGTTAAATAAGTCCTGGTAGGGATGCACATGTCTTCACAGAGACTGATATATGATGTTACAGTCTCTGTGAGCTTATCCAGTTCAGTGACACCAGCTTCAAAAATACTCCAATCAGTGCATTCAAAACAGGCTTGTAGGTGCTGCTCTGTTTCGCTGGTCCATTTCTTTACAGTCCTTACTACAGGTTTAGCAGATTTAAGTTTTGGCCTGTATGTAGGGAGAAGATGAACCAGGCAGTGGTCAGAGAGTCCTAAAGCCTTTGAACAGAGCCACTGCTCCGCCAACTACGATGTCCAGCAAAACGTCCGAATAATTGAAAACTGGTAGAATATTGTGTGGTGTGTTCTGCCGAATGTCCAGCAGTTCATCCCTGGTAAAATTGATCAAGTTTGAGAAACAAAAAACAGGAAAAACTAACAAAAACAGAACAAACACTGGAGAACTGCACACTGAGGCGGCCATCTGCTGCGCCATCTTAATAGAAAGTCGAGAAATTAGAGAGTGACTTCAGTGTACAGAGCAGGATTTACTGATCAACTTCAATTGGAATAGAAGAATATCCTGAATCGTGGCTCTGGTTTTCCACATGGGAAACATATTGAGATAAAAACAGAGACTCTGGCAAGGTGACCCCCATGTGTGTGTGTGTGTGTGTGTGTGTGTGTTGTAGCTGTCAAGTTTCCACAGGAAGAAATTTGTCATCAGCGTCGCTCTCGTGTGCAGTGACGAGCAGTCGCTAATCTGAAGTGGATGGCCGATCGCTAACACTACTCACGTAATTTTCACAAACGATTGTTCACACAAAGCTCACTACACGCACGTACAAAACCTGCCTAATTCCTGGAAGCTGAACTCATGCAGACGTTATTTAAAGCCAGTTCAAGTCTTTGTTTTTGTTCCTACACAAGAAGAGTCGCGGTGCTGCGAGTGATTTTAATGTTGTAATAATATAAATACGAATATGAACAAAAACCTGACTGCAAAAGCCAAACAATGTAGTTGAAATGTTGGTCAATGTAGATGATTTTGAAAGTAATAGAAATAATAGGAACCATTTTAATTGTAAACAACGGCGTAGCTGATGTACACTATATTGCCAAAAGTTTTGGGATGTCTGCCTTTACATGCACATGAATGTAATATGGAGTTGTCCCGCCCTTTGCAACTATAACAGCTTCAACTCTTCTGGGAAGGCTTTCCACAAGGTTTAGGAGTGTGTTTATAGGAATTTTTGACCGTTCCTCTAGAAGCACATTTGTGAGGTCAGGCACTGATGTTGGACGAGAAGGCCTGGCTCACAGTCTCCGCTCTAATTCATCCCAAAGGTGTTCTATGGGGTTGAGGTCAGGACTCTGTGCAGGTCAGTCAAGTTCCTCCACACCAAACTCACTCATCATTGTCTTTATGGACCTTGCTTTGGTCACTGGTGTGCAGTCATGTTGGAACAGGAAGGGGTCATCCCCAAACTGTTCCCACAAAGTTGGGAGCATGAAATTGTCCAAAATGCCCTTGGTATCCCTGAAGCATTAAGAGTTCCTTTCACTGGAACTAAGGGGCAGAGCCCAACCCCTGAAACACAACACCTGAACTCAATGATTTGGAGGGGTGTCCCAAAACTTTTGGCAATATAGTGTGTCTGGTGTGTACTGTATATTTAGGAGATTCAGAAAGCATAAAATACACACTAAATAATAACTCAGTCAATTTTAATGATATCTCAGGATATTGTTTTGTCTCTGTTCGAGGAAAGAAGTGAAGCTTTGATATATTCATTAGAGAAATATTCCAGTCGTGATGTGTGTAAAATATTCATGTGATGTTTCTCAGCGTAGCTCCGCTCTGAATCCCAACTTCCTCTGGTCCTGGACTCGTTGTCGGACTGCTGCTGTGTGGAATCTGTTATTAGCTAAATGCTTAATTCTTTCCTCTGAGCTCTAACACACGTCCAGCGGCACACTTCTGCGGAATTTCGGGTATTTTGACCACAAGATAACGGCTTCCTCTTTTCTGAGGCTCACTTCCTCTCTGTGGTTCTTCTCGATCTTCGTCGGGAGTTTTCGACGGTTTATTAAGCATGTGGGTTTCCGTATAAAGACACCTGGTGATGAGGAGCCGAGCTATAAACAGAATAAAAAAATCATCATCTTTATTTGTTTAGCAGCTTAATAAAAGATACAGACGAGAAGCAGACGCTTGATGGGACGATGAAGATGGTAAAACGTTGGGATGTGATATGCAGAACAAGAAGAAACAGATATAACAAAGTCAGGAAATGAGAAATGAAAATTTTAGCTGCTTTTTGTGGAAACAAAAATGAAATAAAAAATAAATCAACAGCTTTATGCTCAGAGAAATGCAGAAACGTCTCACACGCGTTATATGAAGGTCATATGATGCTTTCTATAGGATATACAGCTCACTTTCTGTTGGACCAGTCGGTTCTTTTGAATCAAAGAACCGAACAAAACTGGTTTGTTTTTTTATTTCTGGATATTTTAAAAATTATGCATTTTTTAAAAACTGCTACTAAATCTTCTTCAGAGGAGAATAAAGACGTTGTCATCGAGATATAAAACCTTATGGACTGTTATGGACTGAGGCGTGTGGGGAAAAGGGGCGGGGCTTACAGTCTACTATCCAGAACATTCCACACTCTCGGTTGTGTTTAAAAGCGTACACAGTAAACAGCGAGCATTCAGTAAAACCGTCATCAGCATTGAATCGTATTCTCACGGCATTGCTCAGTAATGTTTACAGAAATAACACCTTCGTCTTTATGCTAAAATGTTTATTATTTTTGCTGATGAAAATTGAATATTTCCACGAGCGCTCTTCTCAGCCATGATGAAGGTAAAAACAATCCCAGCTGTTAATGAAGTGCTCTTGTTAGGTGAATACCTGCATCACAGATTCCGTCCTGTTAATTACGCTTCCTGGAAATATATTTTCCTCTCCATCAGCGCTGCCTCAGGGGCGGTGTCGAGGTTAATGGAGGGACACTTTTAAACGACGAGACTGAAATGACTAAAAAACCCAGCGTTCCTTGCTAAATCCGGAAGTGTGCCACGTGGAGCGCGGCTACAGCTCAGGTACTTGGATATTAATATTCTGTAGAAGAATCATTCCTTTCATTTCTGCGCTGCTTTCTCAATTCTGAGGCACAGTTTTGGATCATAAGCTCGACTTCGTTACTTAACCATGTTGAGTGATCGAGTCCACGTCACAGTTTAACAAGAAGACAAAGCAAAGGGATGAAAAAATGCTGAGAGAATGCGCCAAATCCATTCGTTTTCGTTTTCTGGACTCAGACTCTGTTGATTCATTTGATATTGAGACCACAACAGATCACACCAAACTCGCTCATCCATGTCTTTATGGACCTTTGTGCACTGGTGTGCAGTCATGTTGGAACAGGAAGGGGTCATCCCCAAACTCTTCCCACAAAGAGCATGAAACTGTCCAAAATGTCTTGGTATGCTGAAGCATTAAGAGTTCCTTTCACTGGAACTAAGGGGCCGAGCCCAACGCCTGAAAAACGACACCTGAACTCAATAGTTTGGAGGAGTGTCCCAAAACTTTTAGTAATATAGTGTAACTCTGATAAGGTACAAACAGGAAGCTGTTTTGTGGAGAAAAGCAATCATGGCGGAGAAAGAAGGAAGGACGTCCCGATACATCGCTGTGGTAAAAGATAAAAGACCTCCACACCATCACGTTCTACCTTCTGGAACTTTCCTGAATGGTTAACTCTGAGGAAGTGGCTCAGGAGCCAGGAGCGCTGTCAGAAACCTATACACTCCGTGATGCAGAGAAGCAGTTGTCAGGTTTGCTTTCTGAGCCGGAGGTGGAAAGGTCATAAGCGAAAAAAAAGTCTATACACATGAACATCAAAGGGCAGCGAGCGAGAAAATCGGCTTTCAGCTCAAGGGCTGCGTGTCAGAAATGATAACGTGAGTTTCTGCTCACTCTTTCCGTCACCGCTGGGGTCTGGGAGAGAAACGTTATGAATATATTACAAAAAAACAAAACAAAATGTTTATAAATCCTGTCAGGTTAGCACATGCTAGCTAACTAACAGAGATCATTAATGAATACATCAACAATCCTCTGTCAGGATTAGTTACTTGTTAGCTAGTTAGCTAGCTTTAGCTATTTGACAATAGCTTGTGAAATTGTATTAACTCATCAGCATGATACATCCGTTTAACTAGCGGTGTTAGCTGAGGGAGGAATTATATAGAGAAATTTAAACATCCTGTCAGGAATCTTGTCAGGAAGGGCTAATGTTAGTTACCTACCTCTCTTAAGCTGTGAAAATATAGCTAATTTAAGCTAGTTAGCTAGCTTTTACTTAGCGGTGAAGCTTTATGAATTCCTGAATATGACAAGAACAGAAGTCAGGTCAGTCTAGCTAACTGTTATCTAGGAGAAAAGTGCATGGATATTTGTGTATAGAAATATAAAATCTGCTTAAAAATCCTGTCAGGGATACTGTTAGCTAACAGTCAAGTAGTAGCAGAGAAAAAGATGAACATTTATTGACAAATAAGGATTTTTTTTTTTAGCTAGCATTAGCAGCAAAGCTTTTGAAAATGTCTGAGTTCATGAAAATGAATAAAACAAAAATCAAAAGTCTGTAAATATTCGTGTATAGAAATGTTAAACCTTATGAGATATCCTCTCAGGATTAGCTAGCACTAGCTACCAAGCTAGCTTTAACACTGAACAATATATAGTTTTATTGAACTGAACAACAAACTCTTTAAAAAATCCTGTCACAGGCTCTGACTAGCAGCAAACATTTATGAATTTGACCTTTAAAATCCTGTTAGCTAGCTTTTCCATATTAGGGCAAAGATTTCAACATTTATGAACAAAAATGCTCTCAAAAGTATTGCCAAAATAGGTCATTTTAGCTAACTAGCTAGCTATTTGTGGTGAATATTATGATTTTTTGAATTCCTGTAAGAAATCCAGTTAATTTAACCTCAGATATCCAGCTAGCTTTAGTGGTGCTATTTTTTTTTCCATTTTAAAATCCTGTTAGCTAGTTATTTTAGCTAGCTTTTCCATGTTAACAGGAAGATTTCAACATTTATGAACAAAATTCCTCTCAGAAGTGGTGAAGATTATGATTTTTTTTTAAACTCCTGTAAGAAATCCAGTCAATTTAACCTTGGATATCCAGCTAGCTTAGCTTTAGTGGTGCTAATTCTAAACATTTATGAATTCTATTTTAAAGGTGTGTCAAGTTTATTTTAGCAAGCATTAAAAAAACATGATATAAATCATTATGAACAAGGTTTTAAGCAAATGGAGCTCATGTAAGCTTCCTTATTAGCCGCCTCACTGAATAAAATGAAGGAATAATTTCTCTAATCTTGGATAAAAACGGTGTTCCGGTTGTGAGTGAGTGTTTTTTCGGGTCGCTCAGGACCTGAGGTGTTCCTCGTAGCTCTGTGAAATCTAATTAAAGACAACCCGTGAAGTTTAAGATGCAAACACCTGAGCGGGATCGCTCACCTCTGACCGGGGAAAAAAATCCAATCTCATTTTAAAACAGCGACGTCTTGTTAAGAGGAAGAAATCGGAGCGGTGAGATTGATTGAGCGGCTGAACGCGGAGCACAGACTATATTTTTAATCAGAGCACTTTGGGCAGGAAACAGAACCAGTAATGAAAGACTTTCATTAAAGCCCATGTTGTACCACTTTAATTGCATTGTTAGTTAGTCGTTAATTAACAATAATTAACAAATAAAAAAAAGCGCTATACAAATGAAATTGAATTTGTTCCTTTACCTCTGCGTAAAGACTCGGTGTATGCAGTCGAGATTCCGTTGCCGTAATTAAAGGCAAAGTTTGAAGATAATGAAATGTGTTTAATTTAACGCTCAGCCCAAACCTAATCCATCATCCAGACATGTTTATTATCTGACATTTGCTTTTTTTTTTCACGTCTAGTCTAGCTAACGACCAACACCAAAATCTCTCACCCAAAATCTTCCTAATAAATAACGACCTTGTACCCTAATCTATAAAGATTTTTTTTTTTTAAAAATGCAGCGAACACTGAAAGGTTATTCAGGCGGCCATCTTGGAATCAGCTCCTTGGGAAACAGGAAGTGAACAATTAGCACAGGGATGATTTATTTCCATGATGAAGCAGTTGTAAAGTCAAATCATGGCTGTTAATCGGAGACGCGGCCACACAGCAGGATCTTTTACGTCATGCTACATATCAGGTTCTGGAGAACCTCCTAACAGAACCTCTCTCTGTATTGCGGTAAATTGACCGCGTCAGAGCGATGAAGCAGCGGTCTGACGCTGAGGCGCATTCCATTTAAATACGTTCACAAAAATAAGAGAAAGGAAAGTGATCTGGGTTCCGTCACAGAAATGAAAGGAATGTTGGAGAGGCGATGAGATGGAGGCTGAAGCACAGCTCACACACTCTCACCTGCACACCGAGTCACCCGTCATTAACCTGAGAGATATTACCTGAGCCTCTCGGGCCGGACACGCCGAAAATCACAGCAAATAAGCCCTGGGATCTGTGCCGAGGCTGCGGGCGTCTCGGCGTGATTACGATTACGGCAGAGGTGCAAAGGGATTACACTCCAGCACACACACACACACACACACACACACACACACACAGTGTGACTTTTTAGTTTTGCATTTTAACTGAAGGGTTTTTTAAGGCTTGTTTGAATAATAAACACCTCCACGTTTAAAGAACAAACTAATGTAGAATTAAATTTGCAGAATTTCTCTCTACCACAAATTCAGATCGGTCAGTCATTAGATAACTTGTTGTGTTGGAAGTTTGCTTTAAATAAAACAAACAGCACATATTTTAAAAATTGCGTATTGATATTTATAATAAAGGACAGAAGATGGAAGATGGAGAAAAGAAGATGGAGGGCAGTAGATACAGGACAGAAGATGGAGGATGGAGAACAGAAGGTGAAGGACAGGGGGCTGAGGCGAGAACACAGAGATCTATCTGCATTTTCCTTTTTTTTTTTTTAAGAAACATTATTTTGGTTTAAACTTTAAATTTCTTTCATTCACATGTTGCTGTATTTTTGGTTCACAGTTTGGTGTCCTACATTACCCACAATACCATGCTGCTGGTGGCACAATGAGGTTTCTTTTCATCTTTATTGGAAGAGAGCGATGCAGCGGAGCTTTAGTCTTTCACTCTGTCCGGCTCTGTCACCTCCTCCACTGTGTTCTCTCTTTAAACAGTTTAAACAGATCAGCTTGGATTTCCTCCATGACATCACCGCCATCTCCATCGCTTGAGTTCTCACACATCGCTAACTAGCCAAGCGGAGTCTCTGTAGCGACTTGTAGCTGCGCGACTCCCAAATCTGCACGACTTCAGCAACCAACAATCAGCCCCACAAACACTGCTCACATGACTAAAAGCTCAGTATAAAGATATTTAATGTGTTTCAGTGAATCACGTTGAAGCTTTTTGGTGGAAATTGTGTAAAGCTCTTGACCCGATTGTCAGAAGAAATGTTCAGAGGCAGCCATCTTGGACGGTCAGAAAGCAATTTTTCCAACATGGCCGACTATGTAAACATCATTCCAGTGTTCTGGCAGATGGTTCATAGGTTTTGTTCAAGTTTATGGAGGACTTTATGGAAGTCTCACTGTGTCTGAAACCACATCAACGCTTCTGAAGAAACAGATATGATTTTTCAATATATTTAGACTTTTATTACGCAGTACGTCAGCTCTGGAAGAAGCAAGCTCCAGTCAGCGAAGTCGTTCTGACCGAATGACATCATTTATTTAAAAAATTTTTTTTTTTTACCTGAATGATCCTTTAGGTTGTGAGTCAGCAGGATTCAGGCTCCGCTCACCACACGGGGCTTAAACGCCTCGAAAATGATCAAAGAAGCCAAATTTCCCTCCCACACTGCAAAATTTACTGCAGCATGAGATGAAGTGTGTAAGATGTCAAAATATCACAGGCTTCGCTCCGGCTGCAGACGCAGACTGGATGATGATGATATTCATGGCCTCTGGACGTGTGAGCAGTGTTCAGATGGATTGATTTGAGCAGATCGAATATGAGATGCAATCAAAAATGCGTTCTGCTGGTGGGACAAGGATAGGGGACAGAAGATGTAGGATGGAGAGCTGAGGCTGTTTCTGAGGCTAGAACACGGAGCTCCATCTGCATTTTCCTAAAACATGTTTTTTATTATTATTTTATTTATTTATTTTTTTTAATGAAATAAAATCCTGTACAAGCTGAGATGTTTAAATTTGAAACACATTCATTTTGTGATAAAATAGAAATACAAAATAAAGGCAGATGTGTATATAAAACAAACAAAAAACACAAATTACACTTTCATTATGTTTTTTGAAATAATTTATTAATTCTTCCTTTAAATTTGTCAGCTGATTTTTGTTGCTTGGCTGATAGTTTAATATTTCTTTGATTTTGTTTTGTTTTTTATTTAACTTATTTTTGTTTATTTTTTTATCATTTGCTGTATGATTTGTAGGTAATTATCAATTATTTAATACCTTTAAAAAAAATAAAAAATTACCCCTATCTTTTGTTATTGTACATCATGGATTTTAAATGTTATTTCCGAATTTATTATTGTTTAATTCTGTATCGTTATTCTATTTTTTAAATAGATTTTTTCCTTTGCTACTGCGCAAATAATTCCATTTTTTATTTTAATTGTAACTTTTATTCTATTTTCATTTTATTGTATTTTTATTCTACTTTTTTGATACCATTTAAAATCATTTCTCTTCATGTCACGCTGTGTGTGTTCGTGTTTAGGAATCAAATTTTCATTTTTTTGTGTGCTTTGCATGCGAAAGTCTAATTTCATTCATTTTTTAAAACACGACGCAATCCACACGCCTCGCTCCAGCGCTAATGTGCTTCTAAAAATCTCTTGAATTATTAATGCCTGCGTTTGGAGATTGGTCTGATTCTCCAGATCTTTGAAACACTACCGGTAAAGTGTGTGGAGCGAGGAGGGTGGGGAAGAGGAGTGGGCACTGATATCCAACACCAAAAATGAAGAATTGATGAGCTCGGATCGATTCCTGGTGGTCCTGGGGGAGGTTTTTGGAGAGGAGAAAAGCATCAGAGAGAGAAGGGTGGAGTCCTGTGTGAGGTGACGTCATGCCGAGAAGATCGGCTGCGGTGTTCTGGAGCGATGTTCGCAGTTCGAGGAGAAAGAAAAACCTCTCCTGATGATGTCACTTGGAAGTGGAGGAAGCTAAGGACCACAGCAAACAGTGTGTATTGTTCTGTTTCATGTTAAGAGGCTAAAGTGAGTCGGTGCTAATCTGAGGCATGAGGCTGAGATGATAAACGTCCATCTGAATCACTTCCTCTTCAAAATTTGGCTGTGAACCTGAATAAAAGACAGAAAAGGCTGAAGATGTCCGTCTCAGCGAAATCCTCCAGCGTCATCAGCAAACACTTTAAAGCCAAATCTTTTAATCCTCCGGGAGAAGGAGAACCCAAGACGGCAATTAAGTCTGTGAAAAATGTGAAGGTTTCATGTGTTGGATGGTTTCACTGCTGGATCCAGAAGAAAAAATGCAATGTCTCATTTCTAAAGTACACAAAATTACAAAAGCACCAAATATATACGATGCCTTTAAATTTACTGAATCACAACAACATCAGTGTAATGGCTCCTGTATCTGGTGAACATATAAGAACATTTTAAATCAATTAAAATAAGTTTAAATAAAACAAACACAATATTTCATGCTTATATGAAAAGCTGCTTTTATATAAATACAAAAAAGTAATTATTTAATTCAACTTGTGTAAACATGTCAGAGTTTGACAGGAAGTAACCTGATGATGTCACCAGGAGATGTTTGCGGATGGTTCGATTAAAATTTAAAAAATGCTGAATTGTTGAATGTGTGTTTTTTTGAAGCCAAAACAACTCAACATAGCCAACATCTTTACATATTTCACCTTTAAAAAAACATGCATGGTTTCTGAATATGCATAATATGCAAACGAATCCCCTCCCCCACACTCGTTTGCACCACCCCTCCCCCGCTGCTCTGCTGTTAGCTATACAAATAGCTAATTATCGTAAAGTGTAAAATTCACACATTTTCTACTAATAAAGTATCGATAACAAAGCATATGCGGAGTCAGAGTGTCAGAATTGTCAAACACGACTCTAGCTCGAGCAGTTTTCCTGATGGGGAATGTTTTAATTGTACAGTTTATTGTTTAGAAGTATAAGAATAAGTTAGAAGAGTTTGTGTGGCTCAAATCTGTGTTTTTAGGACGTTTCACACGTATAAGTCACGTGTCCCAAATCAGTTTGAAATCCTTTCTTTTGGTTTATTTGACATATGATGTGGATTGGATTGAATTAATTGGACTAAAAAGCAAAACAAGCAAACAAAGATATAAACAAAAAAATGGAAAAAAAATTTGATCTAAAGCACTGATTGTAGAAATGATTAAATAATTATATAAAGAACTAATGTAAACCATTTCATGTGTGTGGAGGTTGTAAAAAAACAACAAAAACAAAACAAAACAAAACAAAAAAACCTCTGCAACCCAAACACAGCATGTGTTTGATTCATTTGATTCAGCAGATTTGATTCAGAGTTGACTCAGAGTCAATTCCGTGTTCTATCTAACCCAGAGAACAGCATTAAAGTAATTTCTGATGCAAAATTATACATTCGTCTTCACTATTAATGGGAAACAGAACTCAAACGCATCAAACGGATGTAAAGCAGATAATAAAACAGTTACAGCAGTCGTTTCAGACGGATGAGATGTGGTGAGCTTCACATGATGAGCACAACACAATCTTCTCCTCTCGTCTGAAAACACTTTTTACACGCTTTCGAACGATTGCGCTTTGTCTGGCGGTCTTCTCTCCCACGCAGTATTACTCTCCATAAATTAGCGTGGAGTTCAGCTCGGGGCTGGAGAAGCCGCGCAATAACACGCAACATGCTGTTCCTCATCACAAAATAACTCTAATGCTTATTTTATGGAAGGCAAATGAGCTCCATGCTGCAGGAGGACCACGTGATGGAAATGTGCTAGAGAACCTCAGAGAACATGACACACTTTTTACATTCAAAAAAGCAAAACAAAAACAAATACAATTATAGAAGGATATGTAATGAGAAATGAACCACTGTGTGTGTGTGTGTGTGTGTGTGTGTGTGTGTCATGCTGTAAAATAATCAAAGATGACATGGAGTTACTGTATCCATTCCTAAGTTGATTGTTTTCCCATAACAGCATGTCGTTAAGCGTCTTATTCCTCAGCAATTTGCCAACAAACATCTTTTTTTGTATAAATAAATAAATAAATAAATAAATTTGTCATTTTTTTCGGTTTCTGTTTACAGTTACATTTTTAAGACTTAATGGTCACGGGTACAAGGTTGTTTGTACGAGTGCTGCAATAGAGAAAGAAGAAAATGATAATAATAAAAAAATTATTAAATAAAAAATGTATAAAAGACAGATAACAATAAGGAAGGAAGGAACTGGGGTGTAAAAACTGTTCAGCATAAATAACAACGGCTGTAAATATTTATTTATATTTGAAGAGAAGTCAATTTGAAATCTCTTCCATAAATACAAGGCTAAATTTTCCACACTTTGTAGAATTACATTTCCAGTTTTTCAATGAAGAAAAAATTCCAGCGTTTAGTTTTTAGGGGCGGAGCCTAGAATGCAAATTGATACCGAATTTCTGATCTGGTTAAATTTAGCAAAAAGTAGCAAATAAAAAAATGAAACGAGTACAAACGAACCAGTGTTTATTTATTTATTTATTTATCTATCTATCTATCTATCTATCTATCTATCTATCTATCTATCTATCTATCTATCTATCTATCTATCTATCTATTTATTTATTTATTTATTTATTTAAAATGTGTTTATTTGCATTTTTTATTTTATTTTATTTTTTTGGGCCATTGTTTATTTATTTATTTATTTTTGTCATAAAAAAATGAAAAAGTTCACATTCCCCTAATGTGCTTCACAATCATCTGACACAAGAAACGTTTCCGTTTCCTCTTACGAAGCTTAAATTCGATGAAAGCAAAAGTCGTACATTTCATCATGTCGTCGTTTTCTCGGGACCAAACGAACAAACTCACTTTCACTCTGTGTTTCCATGGTAACAGAATTTCTTTTCGTTCGTAAAACAAATAGTGATTCAAATGTAAAAAAAATAAAATAAAATAAACATAACACTCATAACGCGTGATCTGGAACATGACACAGTCGGATAAAGCGCTTTAAGACGCGATGTTGATTTCCTCTGAGGCGCCATGAGAAGCCCCGGGATTCAGAGGTGATAATTTAGCACCGAGTTTGACTGATGTCTCATGAATGAATAAAAGAAGGAATGAATAAATTTTTTTGTAGAAAATGAAAACTAAAAGCCTGGGGATTAAACACAGAGGTAGTGTTTCCTACATACACAGAGCTGCTGAGATCGTGATCGGTCAGAACAGCAGCTAGCGCAGGTTTATACACTGATCAACCATAACATTATGACCAATATTATTATGCCTAATATTGTGTCGGTCCCACTTTTGCTGCCAAAACAGCCCTGACCCGTCGAGGCATGGACTCCAATAGATCCCTGAAGGTGTGCTGTGGGATCTGGCACCAAAATGTTAGCAGAGCATCCTTTAAGTCCTGTAAGTTGTGAGGTGGGGCCTCCATGGATCGGACTTGTTTGTCCAGCACTTCCCACAGATGCTGGATTGGATTGAGATCTGGGGAATTTGGAGGCGGAGTCAACACCTCAAACTGGGTGTTGTGGTCATCAAACCATTCCTGAACCATTTCTGCTTTGTGGCACGGTGCATTATACTGCTGAAAGAGACCACAGCCATCAGGGAATAGCGTTTCCATGAAAGGGTGTACATGGTCTGCAGCAATGCTTAGGTAGGTGCTACGTGTCAAAGTAACATCCACATGGACGGCAGGACCCAAGGTTTCCCAGCAGGACATTGCCCAAAGCATAACACTGCCTCCGCCGGCTCGCCTTCTTCCCATAGTGCATCCTGACCCTTTCGATGGTGCACAGGGGTCAGCATGGGCACCCTGACTGGTCTGCGGCTATGTGGCCCCATACACAATGAACTGTCTTGCACTGTGTATTCTGACACCTTTCTATCAGAACCAGCATTAACTTCTTGAGCGGTTTGAGCAACAGTAGCTCGTGTGTTGGATCGGACCACACGGGCCAGCCTTCGCTCCCCACGTGCATCAATGAGCCTCGGCCGCCCATGACCCTGTCTCCGGTTCACCACTGTTCCTTCCTTGGACCACTTTTGATAGATACTGACCACTGCAGACCGGGAACACCCCACAAGAGCTGCAGTTTTGGAGATGTTCTGATCCAGTGGTCTAGCCATCACAATTTGGCCCTTCATCAAACTCGCTCAAATCCTTACGCTTGTCCATTTTTCCTGCTTCTAACACATCAACTTTGAGGACAAAATGTTCACTTGCTGCCTAATACTTTATTTTCTTATTTAAATATGTGTATTTTTTATTTTTTATTTCTCATTCTATTTTCTGTTGTTATTTGTACTGTTATTGTTATCTCTGTGCACTGGAGCCTGTTACACTAAAACAAATTCCTTGTATGTGCAAACATACTTGGCAATAAAGCTCTTTCTGATTCTGATTCTGATTCTGATTCTGATTCTGATTCTAATATATCCCACCCACTAACAGGTGCCATGATGAGGAGATACTCAGTCTCATTCACTTCACCTCTCACTGCTCACAGTGTTATGACTGATCGGTGTATAATATATTAATATTAAGGTGATGCTGCACAGTGCTGTCGTTTCTATAGCAACAGCTTCGGTAAGCAGCGAGTTTTTAACATGTATTGAAGGAGTCTCCAGTGTCAGCAGTAAAGCTGTTAAATATTTAAAAAAAAAAAAAAAAAAAAAAAAACACACACACATTGGTCAGTAATATAGTGAAAGAAAATGTAAACATTTTGTTAAAAGGATCATTTTAAACTGAATAATTGTCTGTTTCTTCATTAAAGTAATATACAGTTATAAATGTGAACGGTTTTAGTGGCTTAATCACTGCAGAGCTTTAAAATTATGTAATAATTTGCTAAAATATTAACACACACACACACACACACACACACACACACACACACACACACACACACACACACACACACGGCAGAAAAGGCTCCTTGTCCCCGTGGAGGCGAGTTTGGAGCGAGACACCAGCGTTCCTCTCAGCCTCCTGAGTGCTGAACTTCTGCTCTGTTAGGTTTCACCGCAGCTCTTTTTCCAGTTTTTTACTGGTGTGTGTGAATCATCAGTCCGTCCTCGTGTTCCTGATCCAGGAAACCTGTTTGAGTCAACGATCATGACTCAGGGAAAATGTTTCTATCGAAAAAAAAAAGGATTCTGTTCCTTTCCAGAACTGAAACCGACAGAAAACAAGAGGAACTTTCAGAGACGAGGAGTTTTTCTTTATTTATCTGTTTTTAGCCATCGCGTCACTGGTGGCATCTGTTGGTTTCCGTTCCATCTTTCTGGTTGCGGTTCGAAATGAACGTCTGAGTTTTCCATCATGGCTCGTTAAAGATCTCCTGGTGGTGTAAGTGGTGTAACATCACACAGATCAATTGTAATGTTGACCCAATCCTTAAAAAACACACACACACACACACACACACCCTAGTGAAGGTGAATGGTGGTTAACACACACTGCACTTGAAAAAAATAGCTTTAGTGTCTTTTTAGAGTATTTAGTGTGTAATTGAACATCTACCAGGTGACCAACATGGTAAGAGTGGACAGAGGAGTGCCAATACTTTTGATACACGCAAGCATATTTTTAAATCCTTTTATTTATTTAAAAAAAAAATTAATTTTAAGCTTTTTATTAATCATCATCCAGCTAAACACTTAAACACTGGATTTGTCTCTGTTTTAATAGTTTTATTTTATTTTCTTCATATAAACTAATAGGAGTCAGATGGGGGGGTATGAGGGGTACTTTTGTCCAAAGCAACATATTGTGTACAGTCAGTAGCTCTACACTTGTAGTGTAAAGAAACCTGATAAACTGTGTGAAAATATTCTGTATTATATACATTTAATTTTTAAAACATTTTCAGTCGTAGTGTTGATTTTTTTTTTGGTGTATTCAGATAAATGTGAGGAATCTTCACCTGAGTAACACTCCATGGTATTAATTTAAAAAAAAAAAAATTGAGGTCCTGGTGCTGCACTGCCTCTTCCTCTGAGCCGTGTGTTTCGGCGTAAATCTGTTTTTACGGCCTTTTTTCTCTCTTCATAACTGAAATGTCTCTCCGTATAAAGCGCAGCATCTCCGGCGCTCTGTATTCTGTCATTGTTGTGTTCCTCCGCTGAGCGATATGAGCTCTGACAGCACCGACGCTCTTATTAAAGCCCAGGCCTTCTTCTCTCTAGCTTCTCTGCAGCCTATAAACCGTGCTGTTCGGCGCCAGGGCTTTTATTGTGCATTCCTCTAACATTTATTACGTTTTTCCTGGAGGACGGTGCTGGACCTCTCTCTAACTGTCCTGAAGACGGTACAATGCTTGTCTCTGAGAATCCTATGGTGGTCGAGAAGAAAAAAAAACAAATCGGAAAACAGAATAACAAATCTGGAAACACAAGGGCGATTCAGACAGAGTGGAAAAGGTAGGTATAGTTTACGAATGGAATTCTTCCCTCTGATTGGACGACACATTTAATCTAGCCATGGGGGTCACAGTCCAGTGACTTCTGTGCCGGTCCCAAGCCCGGATAAATAGAGAGGGTTGCGTCAGGAAGGGCATCCGGTGTAAAACATTGCCAAATTTAACCATGCGAATCGTCAATACTCTGAATTTCATACCGGATCGGTCGAGGCCCAGGTTAACGACCGCCATCGGCGCCATTGACCTACAGGGCGCCGGTGGAAATTGGGCTACTGTTGGTGGAAGAAGTAGAGGAGGGAGGAGAGTGCGCAGACAGAGAGAGAAGAGGAAAGGTAAGAGTGTAGGACTGAGAATAGGAACTCTGAATGTTGGTACTATGACAGGGAAAGGTAGAGAGCTGGCTGATGTGATGGAGAGAAGGAAGGTGGATATACTGTGTGTACAGGAGACCAGGTGGAAGGGTAGCAAGGCTCGTAGTATAGGAGCAGGATTCAAGTTGTTTTATTATGGTGTGGATAGTAAGAGAAATGGGGTAGGTGTGGTCCTGAAGGAGGAGTTTGTGAGGAATGTTCTGGAGGTGAAGAGAGTGTCAGACAGGGTGATGAGTCTGAAGTTAGAGATTGAAGGGGTGATGTTGAATGTTGTTAGTGGTTATGCCCCACAGGTAGGTTGTGAGTTAGAGGAGAAAGAGAGATTCTGGAGTGAATTAGATGAGGTGATGGAGAGTATTCCCACGGGTGAGAGAGTGGTGATAGGAGCGGATTTTAATGGACATGTTGGTGAGGGGAACACAGGTGATGGGCAAGTTTGGAGTTGAAAGGAACCTTGAAGGACAGATGGTAGTGGACTTTGCTAAGAGGATAGACATGGGTGTGGTTAACACTTATTTTCAGAAGAGGGAGGAGCATAGAGTGACTTACAAGAGTGGAGGTAGGAGAACACAGGTAGACTACATCCTATGTAGAAGAGGCAATCTGAAAGAGATTAGTGACTGTAAAGTGGTAGTGGGAGAGAGTGTAGCCAGACAGCATAGGATGGTGGTGTGTAGGATGACTTTGATGGTCTGTAAGAAGAAGAGGTCAAAGATAGAGATAGAGAAGAAAACCAAGTGATGGAAGCTGAAAAAGGAGGAATGTTGTGAGGAATTTAGACAGAAGTTGAGGCAGGCTCTGGGTGGTCAGGTAGTGCTGCCAGATGACTGGGAAACTACAGCAGAAGTGATCAGGGAGACAGGGAGAAAGGTGCTGGGTGTGTCATCTGGAAGGAGGAAAGAAGATAAGGAAACTTGGTGGTGGAATGAGGAAGTTCAGGATAGTATCCAGAGGAAGAGGTTAGCCAAGAAGAAGTGGGACATGGACAGGACTGAAGAGAATAGACAGGAATACGAGGAGTTACAGCGCAGAGTGAAGAGGGAGGTGTCTAAGGCCAAGCAGAAGGCATATGACGAGTTGTACACTAGGTTAAACACTAGAGAAGGAGAGAAGGACTTGTACAGGTTAGCTAGGCAGAGGGATGGAGATGGGAAGGATGTGCAGCAAGTTAGAGTTATTAAGGATAGAGATGGAAGGGTGCTCACAAGTGAGGAGAGTGTACAGAGGAGATGGAAGGAGTACTTTGAGGAGCTGATGAATGAGGAAAATGAGAGGGAAAAAAGAGTAGAAGGGGTGAACTCTGTGGAACAGAAAGTAGATAAGATTAGAAAGGATGAAGTCAGGAAGGCTTTGAAGAGGATGAAAAGTGGAAAGGCAGTTGGTCCTGACGACATCCCGGTGGAGGTCTGGAAGTGTCTGGGAGAGGCAGCAGTGGAATTTTTAACTAGTTTGTTCAACAGGGTTTTAGAGAGTGAGAGGATGCCTGAGGAATGGAGAAGAAGTGTGTTAGTGCCGATCTTTAAGAATAAGGGTGACGTGCAGAGTTGCAGTAACTATAGGGGGATAAAGTTGATGAGCCATACAATGAAGCTATGGGAAAGAGTAGTGGAAGCTAGGTTAAGGAAGCTAGTGGAAATTTGTGAGCAGCAGTATGGCTTCATGCCCAGAAAGAGCACAACGGATGCAATTTTTGCTCTGAGGATTTTGATGGAGAAGTATAGGGATGGTCAGAGGGAGTTGCACTGTGTGTTTGTAGACTTGGAGAAAGCGTATGACAGGGTGCCAAGAGAAGAGCTGTGGTACTGTATGAGGAAGTCAGGAGTAGCAGAGAAGTATGTCAGAGTGGTGCAGGACATGTATGAGAGGAGCAGGACAGTGGTGAGGTGTGCTGTAGGTCAGACAGAGGAGTTCAAAGTGGAGGTGGGACTGCATCAGGGATCGGCTCTGAGCCCCTTCCTGTTTGCTATAGTGATGGACCAGTTGTCAGAGGAGGTCAGACAGGAGTCTCTTTACACAATGATGTTTGCAGATGACATTGTGATCTGTAGTGAGAGCAGGGAGCAGGTGGAGGAAAACCTGGAGAGGTGAAAAGGTGAAGAAGTGAAGAAGGTACAGGAGTTTAAGTACTTGGGGTCAACAGTCCAGAGTAATGGAGAGTGTGGGAAAGAGGTAAAGAAGCGAGTGCAGGCAGGTTGGAATGGGTGGAGAAAGGTGTGGGGAGTTCTGTGTGAGAGGAAAATATCAGCGAGAATCAAGGGGAAGGTGTACAGGACAGTGGTGAGAGCGGCCATGCTGTATGGTTTAGAGACAGTGTCACTGAGGAAGAGACAGGAGTCAGAGCTAGAGGTAGCAGAGCTGAAGATGTTGAGGTTCTCTTTGGGAGTGACAAGATTGGACAGGATTAGGAACGAGTACATCAGAGGGACAGCTCATGTTGGACGTTTGGGGGACAAAGTTAGGGAGGCCAGATTAAGATGGTTTGGACATGTTCAGAGGAGGGAGAGTGAGTATATTGGTAGGAGAATGTTGGACATGGAGCTGCCAGGCAGGAGGCAAAGAGGAAGGCCAAAGAGGAGGTATATGGATGGAATTAATGAGGATATGAAGCTAGTGGGTGCAAGTGTTGAGGATGCAGAAGATAGGGATAGGTGGAGAGAGATGATTCGCTGTGGAGACCCCTGAAGGGAAAAGCCGAAAGAAGAAGAAGATTGGGTGAGACATCTGTCACTCAGGATATACAGGAAGTAGGAAATTGTGTATCTAACTTTATTTTGTACATGTGTGGAGTTCTGCCACACTTTAAACTGTTATTTTTCGATAGTGCAACTTTAAATCTTTTAAAGAAAATAACAAACATATATATTTATCTTTATAAGAAAATGGAGTTCATTCAGCGCTACTTTGAGGAAGGACGTTCACATGGCGTGATTTTGGATATACTGATAGCGTATCATGGCGTAAAGATTAGTTTGCGATCTCTAAAAACACTCCTGAAGAACGCAGGAATGTTCGGAAGTATAGTAACTTTATCTCGACTTTTTCCAAAACTAAATGAACAAAGTGTAAAGGAAGCTGAAGGAGAATCTGTAAAGACAGAAAAAGAGAATGTGAGAATGAAAGACGAGAATTTTATACTTCTTTCCAGCGATCCAAATGAAATCCGTCATCTCCGTTCCCTGTATGTTCACCAGGCTATAAGTATTGGCACCTTCAGGATCGGGTGCGTGCCGTGCCGTGACCTCGTCTTGACTTGACTTGTTCTCCTTCAGTTAATAAGAACTCACTGCTTCACATTTCTGAAATAAACACTTCTCCTGAGGGGACTTTCTGAATGGTGCTGTAACTTTAGCCTAACTTTATTTTATTTATTTTTTTTATCGTAACTTTATCCCAACTTTGTCTAAATCTGACGTGTGATTGTGACAGATTTTCACAGCACTTTCCACTATTTCCCCAGCGCTGTTTATTCCATCTGTGTGAGTCTAGTCGAGAGGCCGAGGCAGGATAATAGCTTGTTAAACACAGAGCAGCTCTGACGGACTGCTGAAATTGGCTCGGCTCGGGTGGGATCCCTGGCAGGACCGGACCAATTACCCCGGGGCTCTGCCAATACGGGCCTTAATTGATGCTGCTCGGTGTCTGCCGGGGCTGAGCCCAGACTACGTGTCTGGTCAGGGTGGGGGGTGGGGCGTGTTGGGTGGGGGTGGGTGGTCATGTGACACGGGTCATACAGGTTTTTTTATTAAAAAGCATTTACGTTAGCACACAGCTGTGGATTTCACAACTAGGCATTTTTAAGAAAGGTCCGAAATCCACACAGTCTTTTTTTTTTTTTAAATGACTTCACAATAGACTTTTTTCTGTTTGTGATTGTTCATATGGTGAGAGTCTCAGCAGCCAGCTGTCAGTAAACTGATGGTAAACAACGTGCAAAGCTAGCAAATATAAACAAATAATATTAACAAAGTGTAAATCTGTTTGTAAACAAAGTGTAAAGTTGTTTGTTGTTAAACAAAGTGTAAAGAGAACAGAGGTAGATGAAGAGGCAGAAATAATATAGAGAATATGGAGGGAATAGAACAGAGAATGAAAGACAAGAAAAAGAATGGAACGAGAGAGTGAAAGAGAGAAACGAATTGAGAGGAAATAAAATAGATCGAAATAAAGAGAGACGGGAAGAATGGAAAACAAAGTTCCGAGGAAGATGATGAGAAAGAAAACAGAGGGAGAGAATGACGAGGAGGGAGGAAGAAAGGCAGAAAACGAGACTGAGAGAAGGGACGAGAGAGAGGGAAAGAATCTGAAAGAGAGAAGGAGAGACGAGGAGAGCAGAAGAGTGAGAGAGTGTAAGGTTCGGAGTGAAGGTGGGACAGTAACGATCCCCTCTCCTGTTGTTATTAAAGGAATTCGATTAAGTTTGTGGGGCGGAGAGAAAGTGGAGAGCATCGTAACGGCACGAGCTGTTGAACACCGACTCGTTATCAGCGACGACTGCTGAAATCACACGGGGCGTAACGTCTGTAACGTCCCACTGCAGCTTCTCTCCTCCATCAATCTGGAACACAGCCCACAGGAAGTGAGTCGGGGCTACGGCGCAAACGTTACAGTGAGGACACATTATGGTTGCCATAGTAACGGCTCATTCACAGCGACTCGGAGGGAGAATAAACGAAAGAATAAAATCGCTGAAATTTTACGTAATGACACATGTAATTATGGAAGGAGTCTCCAGTGTCAGAGGAGTTATTTGAGGAGTTATTTCGGAGGCCGAGGTTAATCTGCTTTTCTGTCTTTCTTTCCATCTGTCTGTCCTTCTGTCGTTCTTTCTGAGCTCTGTTCAGGGCTCCAGCTGCCCGTCATCGACACACAGTGGAGTCCAGGACTATACACTCTCCCGTTTACACACAGCAGGAGGCTAAGCGGTGAAGCACAGGAGTGTGTGTGTGTGTGTGTGTGTGTGTGTGTGTGTGTGTGTTTCAGTCAAAGGTGTGTGTCAGCACTCAGGATCGATCTGTTTCCGTGTGAAAACAGTGCAACAGGACAATCGATTAACCGAAACAGAGCTGAAGCGTCTGACTGTAAACAACGAGGTGAGAAGAAAAGAGAGAGAGAGAGAGAGGGAGAGAGAGAGAGAGACAGACAGACAGACAGAGAGAGAGAGAGAGACAGAGAGAGACAGACAGACAGACAGACAGACAGACAGACAGAAAAGAGAGAGAGAGAGAGAGAGAGAGAGAGAGACAGACAGACAGACAGACAGACAGAGAGAGAGAGAGAGAGAGAGCGACAGAGAGAGAGAGACAGACAGACAGACAGATAAATAGACAAATAGAAAGGCACATAAACTGATAGACAGACAGGGTCATAGAGAGAGACAGAAAGACAGACACATAGGTCGATAGAAAGACAGAAAGACTGACAGACTTTATAGAATGAAAGACAAAAACAGACGGAATCATACACAGACAGTGAGACATAAAAACAGACAGACAAAAGCATAGACAGTCAGAGAGAGAGACAGACAGACAGACTTCTTGTCAACCACACTAACTATTGTATAAATATGTTTTATTATTATTATTATTATTATTGCTGTTGTTGTTGTTGTTGTTGTTGTTATTATTATTATTATTATTATTATTATTATTATTATTATTATTATTATTGTGTTTAAAGCCCACACTTTACCATCTCCCATCTGTTCAGAGTGACACGATGTCACTTTAAATCTCTCAGTCTTTTCCGTCCGGGGAATAAAAGTCCGTCATCAGCCGACGTGAACCCTCAGGAGACGCCAGCTTCATATCCCACGTCACGCTCCTCCATTTTACAGTTAAGTGCTAAAACGTGTCTCTGCGCGTGGCTCTGGCTGGCATTACCCACTGCCTCAGCTTTATTGCAGGCTGTTGGCATTCAGGCCTCACTTTAATAATGACCGCGACCTTGAAACGTGGCTCACCGACACAGCCGAGGCAGCGAAAAGACCGGCGTGAAGACGTCAGACATGTGAGGAAATAATAACACGTCAGCTATATATACACGGCAACGGCATGTCTTAAATTCCAAATAAGGTTGTAACAGGAAGTGATGTCAAATCTCACAAGATTAGATTAGATTAGCTAGATTATAGCTAGATTAGCTAGATTAGCTGTAATTATTAATCATTTTATGTCATGTCAGAGACTCGAGAACCTTTAAGATTTCTAGATTTAAGAAAAAAAGTATCATCAGTTTGACGTCAGTAATAAAACACGCCACGTTGTGCTGTTATGGAAAAACAACACCACGTTATAACATATGTTATAGCACGTTCCCTCAGCAGTTTCTCCAAGACTAAAAAACTCACAGCTTATGGAGAATCTTCAAAAAAAAAAATCTTCAATGAACTCTTCGATGGTGCTGCTTACACAATCACTCTCGCATTCACATAAACGCTCTCGCATTAGCACAAATTACATCCAGTCATATTAAATGCTCTCACATGCCAACAAACGGCTCTCGCATTCATGAAACCGTGCTCACATTCACATAAATGCTGCACATTGGCACAAATTGCATTCAGACATATTAAATGCTTTCACATTCCAACAAACTGCCCTAGCATTCACATAAACTCTTCTTTTCTGAAAATGTCAGAAAACTACAGCTTCACCTCAGAGTGTTACAAAGTGCTGACACGGGAGGCTCCTTCCTCCGCCACATCGACGTTCACACACTGTGAATGAGTTACCACTCCTATAGCATTAATATAAGATGCTAATGCTACTGTCAGAGTAAACTCTGACTAATCAGGATCCAGAATCCTGGTGTTGTGGTACGGTCCGGTCAAACTCTGAAGCAGTACCAAGACGGGTTCTAAACATCTTATCAGATTAGCATAAACACGCCGAAGATGCTAGCGCGACCCCTGTTATTATTTTTCCTGTAACATTCAATCAACAGCTTTTTTAAACTCAGCGCTTTATGCACAATGAAAAGACAAGCCCCTCTGTCTCTGTCGAATCCAGTCTGAGGAACTTTGCCAACAGAATCCATTAGAAGCAAAGCAAATATTCTCCCGCTAGGCTAGTGCGTCAGAGCGTTCGGACCGTCCCAAATATCTTCAGCAGATATTAAACTCGGGTTTGGCCGAGCAGAACATGCTGTAAATACTACTGAGGTAAACAAACCTCTCTCTCTTTCCTACACACACACACACACACACACACACACGCATCTGAGTATTGACTAAAAGGTTAAATAACAACGATTACACACTTTATCGACAAACTGAATTATTTAGTGCGTACAGCAGCCTTAAAGATTTACTCCTAAAGTCTGATCATCCAAATGAAACTTTTATATTGGACTTAATTTTTAATGTCGTCTCGGCTCGTATACGAGACTTCTCACATCTGCTATAATTGTGTATTGTAAGAAATTACAGACTGCCTCAACCCAGATTCCACTCCACAGTACACATCTGAAGGAGCTCATTCCCTAAAAAGCTTACATATCGTATAGAAATATGTTTAATTCAGTTCAGTTTATCTGTATGGTATTTTTACACTGGCTTAAAGCAGCCTTACCAAACATTTAGAACAAGTCAAATCAAGTCAAGAACACTTAATCCAATCAATTATTAGTATGGGAGCGGCAGCAAGACATCAAGGACCATCACTGAACAAAGGGTATATGTGACCGTGATGACCATTCAGTATCGCCTGACCATTTCAGTGATACCTGTAACAATACCAAGCCAAGGTGTACGTGACCATGATTACCATTAAGGACATCCGGCTAGATGATATTATCACCCAGCCATTTGGGGGATACTCAGTAATTTACATTTAAAGTGAAACTCATTTAAATTACACACGGGAAACACTGTATAAAATGTCTGAGCAGGATTTGTCCTTCGGTCTTTTTGACTCTGATGAACCCAAAGTACTTTATGTATTTTGTCACTGCGACGCTGCAATAAACTTGCAGCATTAAGCATTAAGATTTTTAAACATTAAGATCTTCGACGCTCTTCGTTTAATTTTTCTTACAGTATGTAGATTCCAACAAACTGCTCTCGCACTCACACAAACCGCTCTCACATTTACATAAATGCCCTCGCTTTTGCAAAAATTGCATTCAGACATATTAAATGCTCTCACATTCCAACAAACTGCTCTCGCATTCACACAGACCGCTCTCACATTTACGTAAATGCTCTCGCATTGGCACAAACTGCATTCAGACATACTAAATGCTCTAACGTTCCAACGAACTGCTCTTGCATTCACATGAAGCGCTCTCGCGGTGCTCTGTGCTCAAATTAACATAAATGCTCTGGCAAATTCTCAGAAGTCAGCTCAGAAGTCGTGGGGGGGAAACGTTGCTTTTTGCTTGAGTGGTGACTAAAAAGCTCGACACGAACGTGTCTCTGAAGGTCCTGCACAGATCATAATGAATTATTAATGACATAAATCTCTGGCAGAAGGACGAGGAAGAAGACAAATGTCCCTCAGCGTGGGCCGAGAAGAGATGAGTACAACTTCAAGGCTTTGGGGTGGGGGGTGGGGGGTGGGGTGGGGTTTGAGCTGTCGCAACTAAATACATCAACAGAAAAGCCCAGGAATCCGGGGGAAAGACGGCAAAATGAGACACGGAATCTCACTTTGAACAGCCCGCCTCCTAGCGAGATGGTGATGAATATTTAACCGGTTACGTTTAAACCAAACGGAGCGGCCGTTAATCTAACTTTCTGTAAAATATGTCAAAATCTTAAGTCTATAAAAATTTCCCTGTGATGAATAATTCATTTATTCCTTTGGTGATTCAGCAGAAATTTCCATTACACAGCGGAAAAAAACGATACAGAAATACCGAAACATTTAGAAGTACAGAAATATGCAAATACAAGCCTACAAAACTCCACCCACTTTTATCCAGAGCACAGCAGTGTAATATAGGGGAAAATTTGCATATTACACCTGATTGGCTCATTTATTTTATGACACAATAACATCAAATAGCATTAAAAATTCACTCCTCGATTCAGTGAATCATTTCTGTCATGACTAAGATTCACTCCTTGACTCAGTGAATCATTTGTCATGACTTAGATTCACTCCTCGATTCAGTGAATCATTTGTCATGACTTAGATTTACTCCTCGATTCAGTGAATCATTTGTCATAACAATAGGCAGCTAAACAAATCTGTGTTCGAATCTGAGTGGATCATTTAACTCAAATGGCTCAAATGACTCCGAATCAACCACTCTGTTCTAAAACTGTGAGCACTACAATCTTTTGTTTTGGAATCTAGAAGCTTTTCTAGCATTCAAAGGGTTTCAGAATTGTTCGACTTCTCTATGTAGTGTGCGAAAGTACAGGCAAAAGTATTTAACTAGAAATTTTACAAATTTTACTCATCACATTAAAATTCAGTCATAAAGCTTCCCACATGCTTCATACACTTCAAAGGGTTAAATAAATGCATCCTTGTGTTCTAGGCATCAAGAGATGAACCATGGCATCAAAATATGGCTCAGTGACTCGCCTGGGAATGCTAGACCTGACTGGAGCTGTCAATCAGTGTCTCTGAGAGAGAGAGAGAGAGAGAGAGAGAGAGAGAGAGAGAGAGAGAGAGAGATGAGACAGCAGTAAGACACAGTTGTCATGAGGAGGACAGAAGAACCAGGACGGCGGACGGTCAGATCTGTGAGTCACTCAGATTTCCTTCACATTAGCCACGGTGATGACAGGCGAGGAGATGCCGCCGCTTCACCTCCACTCTGTTCTCTCTAACTATCTGATTTACAGGTAAATGAGGATTCGGGATCCCAGTGACGAGGCAGCTGATGGGCGACGTGGAGCGAATCAGAAAAGAGTCTGAGACGTTATTAGCGTCGCCACTGAAGCTCACTGCACTGCTGTACTCTACAATAACACAATGAGGATGAAAAGAAGAAAAACGACATGAACGACGTGAAGGTAAGAAGTAAAATATTCACATCACATAGAGACAAATGCACGTTAAAATCTGGGAACGTGTTGGATTTGATTTGGGAGAGACTTTTTCGCTACACCTAGCAGGAGTCTAACACCTCCTTTATAAATAAACAAATATTTTTAGAAACTATAAAACATCAATTAGAGGCATTTAAATTTCAGATTATTATTCTTATTATTTACTGTGAGAAACTCACACACTGGATTCCTTAATACAGAATTAACATTGAAAACACAAAATTCCATGGGCAGAAATAAAAAAAGGCACAAATAATAAACGCTATTGTTTGGAACAGTGGCGTTTTTGCGAGACAGAAAGCTGAATTCAAAATAAAAGCGTAATTAAAGCACATTGTCTCGCAAGCTTGAGCGAGCGATGAGCAAGAACATGTGATGCTGTGTCGAAGCTTTTGTTTTTCAAAGCTAACCAACACACACACAGACACACACACACACACACACACACACACACACACTGCAGTCTGTTTCTTGTGCCTAAGCATGAAAATCCAATCTCACCGAATCCCCGTCTGCTCCACGTGAGCTTTGGCCTTCAGGAAAAACCTTCACGTGGCATCGCTGTTGCTTTTCCGCCGATTTTCCGACTCTAAACAGCATGCTGCGATCTGATTGGTCAGGATTCATTCTCACAGCTCTGACAGTAATGCACGCTGTTTCTATAGCAACAGATCGTTTAAGGTGACTTGTAGGGTTTGATGGTTTTCTGTAAAGATCTAAGGAAGGAGTCTCCAGTGTCGGTGTAACAGTCAGAGGTTCTGCTTTTTCCCTTTAAGAGAATAAAACGGCCGGTGAGGGATCGACTGATTACGGCTGCTCTAACCGAAACGAGAACAGGAGCATGATTCCGTAACATTAAAGGTAACTATAAACAGATTAAAAATCATTTAGGACATTGTTGTTATGTAGGAAACGTCTCTAACGGACGAGAATAGTTTAGAACAGAAGAACAGAGACTCTCTTTTCTCATTATATTCAGCCTTGTTGCATGTGTATTAGCTCTAACTGCATACTTATGGTCTTCAGATGGACGTTAACGCTCACCTGGGTCCCACTCACACACACACACACACACACACACACACACAGTGCAAAGACCCTGGAGGTTCTGCAGATGTAATGGAGCCTTGTGAACACAGCGGGGCTGAAAATAGACCTTCGTCTTTGCTCCAGAATGAACCTGCAGCCCATTTTCCGAGATTCAATTAAAGCCAGTGTGTAAACGCAGGACATTACAGTCGGCTGTTGCTCCGCGGAAAAGAGAAGCGGGAAAAAAACCCTCAATATCCTGCTTCTGTCTGTGAAGCTTGTGATTTATTATTTTTTTTTCCTGCATCGTGTCAGAGGAAATGTTTGACACTGATCTCAGACCGAAACGCCGGCCTCTCGTTTATCACCGCTGCCTCCGTTTCTCGTTTCTTCCTTTATTGCTGTAATGTGATTGCTTTCGGTTGCAGGGTTTCGCTCGAGCGAGCCCCCTAAGTGGACGCGCAGAACGGCCGAGCGACGATGGCTTTTGTCTCGCCGTGACTCTGACATTACTATTCAAACCAAGGCTCGTCGTGACGCATGGCTGGATTTTGTTTCTCTCATTTTGTTTCTCTCACGAGCCTCGTGATTAGAACCGGAACGCTAGTCGAGGATCGCGAGCAGATAGCTCACTGCTACAAAACTCGCTGCAGGAGAAAGACTGGTGTAAAATTTTCCATTTTTTCATTTTGTGCTTAGGCAGA
The DNA here is from genome assembly GCA_033459395.1 of Hemibagrus guttatus. Taxonomy (NCBI): domain Eukaryota; kingdom Metazoa; phylum Chordata; class Actinopteri; order Siluriformes; family Bagridae; genus Hemibagrus; species Hemibagrus guttatus. Next base: position 1,249,748 of record JAUCMX010000022.1, on the reverse strand, counting down.
AACCTGATTTCCCAAGAATGTGATACGTAACGTAGCGCTTCGCTAATGTTTATCCCTGAGAAATCGGTTTCCCGCTGTCGGCTTCTCCGGCACACCTGTACATTTTGTACTTTTATGCAGTTTACTCCGCTAGCTCGTTGTCCACTGCAGGTTTTCCTCCTGGTTTAGGATTTTAAATTGAATTTCAGCAGAAGGTTTTAGTGTGACAGGAAACTCCAGACATGTCATAGACGCTGTTAATCGCTGCAAATTATTAAACAAAATACAACAAACAAACAAAAAAAAACAATGGTGGCTCTGTTACGCTGGGAGTGGGAGGGGTGTTCGGGGGGGGGGGGGGGATTGATTTATTTTTGCCACAAGAGTGAAAACATTCGAATATTTAAAAGATCTACCTACAATATCATCAATAAAACCAGCAGATGAAGCAGTCGCTATTTTACACACGTGCAAGTTCAGCAAAAATTGGGACATGGATCTTATACAGAAAATATTTTGAAGCCATCTGCTTTCCTACATTCCTATCCACACTCTGGACATCTCCATCTGGCGAAACGTGACGGGTTTGGAATGGCGTTGAACTCCAGCTCAGCTCCAGTGATGCGGAGAACCGATATTAAAGACGTTCGAACAGGCCACGCCCACAAAAGCCAAATCTTCAATAAACATCTTCAGTAACTTGTTGCTCGTTAGCTGAATGTATGGATACAACATAAGAGACAAAATGAAGCTAAATAACATGGTACAGGTGTTAATGCTAATTGTGGGTGTGGCCAGCGAGGGGCTTATGATGGAGCATCTTCTTTAAAGGGTTCTTTCTATAACTAAAGGATCATCTAGTCTGGAAGCTCATATGGAAACACCTTTAAAGGTTTTAGATTTGTCTGTTTAGAAGCGATCTAGTCACAGCAGTAACATCAGGGTTCTAGATTTGTCTGTTTAGATGTGATCCAGAACACAGCAGTAACATCAGGGTTCTAGATTTGTCTGTTTAGATGTGATCCAGTCACAGCAGTAACATCAGGGTTCTAGATTTGTCTGTTTAGATGTGATCCAGAACACAGCAGTAACATCAGGGTTCTAGATTTGTCTGTTTAGAAGCGATCCAGAACACAGCAGTAACATCAGGGTTCTAGATTTGTCTGTTTAGATGCGATCCAGAACACAGCAGTAACATCAGGGTTCTAGATTTGTCTGTTTAGATGTGATCCAGTCACAGCAGTAACTCAGGGTTCTAGATTTGTCTGTTTAGATGTGATTCCCGTCACAGCGGGAAATTTAGGGTTCTAGATTTGTCTGTTTAGATGGATCCAGTCACAGCGGGAACATCAGGGTTCTAGATTTGTCTGTTTAGATGGATCCAGTCACAGCGGGAATTTAGGGTTCTAGATTTGTTTGTTTAGAAGGATCCAGTCACAGCGGGAAATCAGGGTTCTAGATTTGTTGTTTAGATTGATCCAGTCATAGCAGTAACATCAAGGTTCTAGATTTGTTGTTTAGAAGGGTCCAGTCACAGCAGTAACATCAGGGTTCTAGATTTTTTGTTTAGAAGGATCCAGCACAGCAGTAACATCAGGGTTCTAGATTTGTTTGTTTAGAAGATCCCCACAGCAGTAACATCAGGGTTCTAGATTTATCTGTTTAGAGCGATCCAGCACAGCAGTAACATCAGGGTTCTAGATTTTCTGTTTAGAAGCAAACCAGCACAGCAGTAACATCAGGGTTCTAGATTTTCTGTTTAGATGGATCCAGCACAGCAGTAACATAGGGTTCTAGATTTTTCTGTTTAGAGGATCCAGTCACAGCGGTAATGTCAGGGTTCTAGATTTGTTTGTTTAGAAGCAATCCAGACACAGCAGTAACATCAGGGTTCTAGATTTGTCTGTTTAGATGTGATCCAGTCATAGCAGTAACATCAGGGTTCTAGATTTGTCTGTTTAGAAGCGATCCAGTCACAGCAGTAACATCAGGGTTCTAGATTTGTTTGTTTAGAAGAGATCCAGAACACAGCAGTAACATCAGGGTTCTAGATTTGTTTGTTTAGATATGATCCAGTCACAGCAGTAACATCAGGGTTCTAGATTTATCTGTTTAGATGTGATCCAGTCACAGCAGAAACGTCAGGGTTCTAGATTTGTCTGTTTAGAAGCGATCCAGTCACAGCAGTAACATCAGGGTTCTAGATTTGTCTGTTTAGATGTGATCCAGTCACAGCGGTAATGTCAGGGTTCTAGATTTGTCTGTTTAGAAGCGATCCAGTCACAGCAGTAACATCAGGGTTCTAGATTTGTCTGTTTAGATATGATCCAGTCATAGCAGTAACATCAGGGTTCTAGATTTGTCTGTTTAGATATGATCCAGTCACAGCAGTAACATCAGGTTCTAGATTTGTCTGTTTAGATATGATCCAGTCACAGCAGTAACATCAGGGTTCTAGATTTGTCTGTTTAGATATGATCCAGTCACAGCAGTAACATCAGGGTTCTAGATTTGTCTGTTTAGAAGCGATCCAGTGACCAC
>JAUCMX010000022.1:1232228-1242228 GCA_033459395.1 Hemibagrus guttatus | reverse complement strand
GTTTGTGTGTGTGTGTGTGTGTGTTTGTGTGTGTATATGTATGATGCCCTGTGATGGACTGGCATCTCATTCATGTGCATTCCTGCATCTCAGTCCAATCCCTGAGTGAATAAATGAACGAATGAATCAATGTGGTTTGATTCACAAACATTAGGATTCACGTGAATCAACATATCAGTGTCGACTCGCTCGTCCAAAAGCAAAACCATCATCAGCAATCTTCTATTCTGACTATTCAGAACCGAATGTTCTCCATGCGTATTTTATTTATTTATTTATTTTTCATAATATCATGGAGCACAAACTGGAACAACCTACAATATATAAATCTTGGGGACGCAGCTCATGGGAACTGCAGAGATATGGAAATCATACAATGATTGAGAGGGGGTGTGGCCTAAATATTAATTTAATATGCATGTTATTTATATATGAACAAAATCCTGCTACAGTGGAGGATATAATCATCCCTTAATATGTGTGTGTAAGCTACATCAGCCTCGTAGCTCAGGCGAAAGAAGAAAAAGCAAAACCGAGAACCAAAACAGAAACATCACGACTTAAAACTGCTGCTTAAACAAAAAAAAATCCAAACAAAAAACCAACACAAACACTATCGATATTTCAAAATGTCATGATTGATGGATGATGGATCAGTGCTTCAGTGCTGATTTGTTCACCCTGAAAAAAAAAGAGAAAGAAAAGAAAGAAAGAAATGATGGCAGGCTGCACGACTTTGCAGAATCATAGCTACAGAGTTCTCCTTGCAGATTTTCTTTTTTTTTTCTGAAATGCTGAGTGTGTGATTGATTTTTCCCTCTCTCTTCATATCAGCGTGCCATAAATCATGAAACAAACTCTCCTGATTTTTCAGAGCCCGGACTCCACCGAGCCGAGACTAATAAAGTAAAGCGGGTCAGGAGGAACGTGGGTTTATTGGCTGTCTACGTGGCAAACTTGTCCTGTTTTGTTCATTCGTGCGTATAAAGGCAATGACGTGACGTGACGTGATGTGACGTGACGTGATGTTGTGTTGGATTGTGATAACGTGTTTGTGATAACGACTCTCTCAGATAGAGAAAGATGAAGGAGGGATGGAGGAGGCACAGAGTGATGGATGGGGGGATGGAGGAGGGATGAAGGCGGAATGGAGGAGGGATGGAGGGATGAAGGATTGATAGAGGAGGGATGAAGGAGGGACAGAGGAGGGTTGGAGGAGGGCTGAAGGAGGGACAGAGGAGGGTTGAAGGAGGGATGGAGAAGGGATGGAAGGATGGATGAGGTGTGGAGGACGGATGGAAGGATGAAGGAAGGACAGAGGAGGGATGGAGGATGGCTGAAGGAGGGACAGAGCAGGGTTAAAGGGGGGTATGGAGGAGGGACGGAAGAATGGAGGAGGGAGGGAAAAGGGAGGGGGGAGGAGGGCTAAGGAGGGCTGAAGGAGCTATGGAGGGACAGAGGGATGATAGAGGGATAGAGGAGGGACAGCAGCTGGCAGCCACACTGCAGCAGAGAAGCAGATAAATGGCTTTAATCTGGATGTGGAGACCTTCAGCAGAGGAGACGTCCACTGACACCTGAGACCCTGCCACGTGTCACACCTCGGTCGAGGCCGAGTCTCTGGGACATATATCTCAATCTGGACACCAGCAGCAGGGGAGGAGGCGAGGCTCACGTCTGCACGGGGAAACCAGAAATCAGAAAAATAGAAAAAAAAATGCTTTTACAACCTGTCAGTTATGTGGAAACACAGATCTGATCTGACATGATCACAGGAGATCTCTTCATCCAGGACTCAGGAAGAGATTACAGCTTCTGAACATTCATCTACAACCGCGAAGAACCAGCGAAAACACCACCGACAACCTCTCAACTGGCAGCTCAAAGCAACATGGCTGCTCGAGCTGTGTCAAGTCCCGCCTCTATACTGGTTTTAGATTACACACACACACACACACACACACAAATTAATCACTGTTTTGAGAAGAAAAACATATCATCTATAAAATCCAGCCATAACACTCATTTTATCACTAATCACTTGATGATACTCCACTTAAAACACACACACACACACACACACACACACACACAAAAAGACACACATTGTTTAATTTCACCGTCATTTAGAAAGCCCTGAATCAGCGCAGCAGATTTCAAGCCACTCACCGGTCTCCAATTTCAAAAAACAGCACATGAATAAACAATAAAACTTGGAAATCCAGCGTAGAGTCGAGACACTGCGGCGTAAAAAAGATGACGAGATTTCCTTTACGAGAAAATTCAACACAGCAGATTTAAAACCTCTGGTGTTCGAAAATCTCAACACGTCCTCAGGAATAAACTCCGAGTGGAATCTCCCCTAGATAGGGTGTATAGTGTGCTTACTGCTTTTTATTTCTGCCTCATGATCAACATTAGCTAACATCAGATCACTAACACGATAGCTAACTTCAGCTGACGTGAAATTAAGTTTAAAAATTTGATCTAACTTTAATTTTTGTCATTAAATCTTTTATCCATCTTTGATAGAAGAAAGGCTAACAGCAGGATGTTAAAAAAAATCATTATGTAGTTATCTAAGTATGCTAATAATTACTCTAGCTATTAGCTTGTGTGAGCTAGCAATTGTTAGCATTCAGGTTCAAACAGATTTCTTTTTTTTTCTGTATAAAACTAGCTTAAAAAGTTTTTACTGTTAAATCAGAAGCTGGTTTTTGGTTAAAACAGGTTTTTTTTTAATCATGCTATGACTTAGCACAAGCTAACACGAGTGACTTAGCAACAGTAAAAAAAAAAAAAAAAAACTTTCTCATGTTACAGTATGAATGTTTTTATATTAAATTATTTTAAGTAACACAAAAGCGCAGTTTCATCACATGCTTCCTCTACAAAACTCCTCTGGAAACTCTTTAATTGTTGTTTTTTTTTTCTTTCCTCTTGACCTCCGGATAAACACTGTGCTAATTTTTCAGGTAGATTTACTCAACGATGAAGCAACAAAGCATTTTTTCCGACATCGTCCGTAATTACGCTTCGTCGCTCGGCGTGGATAACAAAGTCATCACACTCGTTAACGGAAAAAAAGTGTGAGGTTTAAAAACACGTGTGTTTATTCGATATGAATCTGATGATTTCTACAGATTTTTAGGGTTTAAAAGTTTTAACTAAGATCATCATCTGTCTTATACATCCCTAAAAACAACAACAACAACAACAAACTGTTTCACTGTAGCGGAAACAAACAGTCGTTTACTTCCCAGCTTCTCAAACTGGTGATAAAACTCCAGTTTACTTTGGACCGGTTCTCCTGGATTTGAGGGTAATTATGAGTCGAGATGTTGTAAGGTTTTGTTCAGCTGGTGATCAGAAGGTTGTGAGTCAAATCTTAAAGGGAGGTCACTTTGGAAAAAGAACATCACTTAAGTTTATTCATCTAATTTAATCTATTTCAGCAGAGATCTATTTCTAAACTAATTCAGGGTTAAATCGGTGTTGAGTTCAGGCTTTAATGAGGGTTTAATATGTAATTCAGTGTTAAATTTACTGAATAATCCAGGGTTAATCTCATGTGTAATCCAGGGTTAAAATAATGTACAATTCAGAGTTATTCTCATGTGCAATTCAACGTTAATCCAGGATTAATCTCACATATAATCGAGGGTTAATCAAACGTATATTCCAGGGTTATTCTCATATGTAATCCAGGGTTAATCTCACGTATATTCCAGGGTTAATCTCACGTGTATTCCAGGATTAATCTCATGTGTATTCCAGGATTAATCTCACATGTATTCCAGGGTTATTCTCATATGTAATCCAGGGTTAATCTCACGTATATTCAGGGTTAATCTCACGTGTATTCCAGGATTAATCTCATTTGTAATCCAGGGTTAATCTCACGTATATTCCAGGGTTAATCTCACATGTATTCCAGGGTTATTCTCATATGTAATCCAGGGTTAATCTCACGTATATTCCAGGGTTAATCTCACATGTATTCCAGGGTTAATCTCATTTGTAATCCATGGTTAATCTCATGTAAAATCCAGGGTTAATCTCACGTATATTCCAGGGTTAATCTCACGTGTATTCCAGGATTAATCTCATGTGTATTCCAGGATTAATCTCACATGTATTCCAGGGTTAATCTCATTTGTAATCCATGGTTAATCTCATGTAAAATCCAGGGTTAATATCACGTATAATCCATCTTTAAATCAGTGTTTAATTCGGGATTAAAATAAACATGATCCTGTGTTGATTTAACAGAAACATTATTCCGTGTGATTTTCTGTTGATCTGTTGAAGTTTTATTAACCTGAACCCTGAACGCTGGAGTTAAAGGTGTCTCACGCAGGACTTCCACCGTATCCCGGATGTTCAGTTAAAATAAAAACAGCAGGTCGAGCAGCGTGGCACGTCCTAAACAATCCTTTACCCTAGAAGTCAGTGAGGAGGCGTTTTTCTGGATGAGAGACAGGACAGGAAGTGAGCAGTGACCAGCGGGCGACATGCTCCTGAATGGAGCTTTGATCGCAGTCATATTGCGGAGATTTCGGCTTAACGGCACAACAATGGGGTCTTTCACACGAGGTGATGTAGATATTGTGAGAGCAGGCAGGCAATCACGCTGCCAATTACAGCTACATCTCCCTACAGAGGGCGAGTCGGAGGAACTGCGAGTGTGAGGCTTCCCCCCACGGCCAGACACCAGCCGGAGGACAGCAAAGTGACAATCCTGGAATAAAACGCAAAGAAAACACTGATTATTTGCTGAGGTTTATTTATTTGTTTATGTTTTCATTCATTCATTCATTCATTCATTCATTCATTCATTCATTCATTCATTCATTCATTCATTCATTCATTCATTCATTCATTCACTCATTCATTCATTCATTCATTCATTCATTCATTCGGTGGCTCAGTGGTAGGTTTCTCGCCTATCATGCGGAGGGCCCGGGTTCGATTCACAGCCAATGCCTCAACCCCAGCCACTGGATGCAGTGCCGGTCCCAAGCCCGGAAAAATGGGGGGGTTGCGTCAGGAAGGGCATCCGGCGTAAAACATTTGCCAAGTTGTTGTGCGGACCAGTTGGTCCGCTGTGGCGACCCCGAACATGGAGCAGCCGAAAGCAACTTCTTCTATTTGTTTACTTGTTTATTTAATTATTTATTTATGTATAGATTAAATTAAATGATTCATTGATTGACTAATTGTTTAATTAATTAACTTATTTATTTATTTATTTATTTATTTATGTATTTATTTATTTATTTATTTATCTCCACCAGTCAGAACAACCTCAGCTTTGCTCCTTATTAATGCCCTCACTTGAGTGCACCATTGTTTCTATAGTAACCGCTGATTGACAGCTACTGACACTTATCTAAGCAGATGGAAGGAGTCTCCAGTGTCAGAGATAAACAACAGGTGACCAGAGGGACGAATTTGTTTCATTGAGGATTAAATAAATGGACTATAAATGGATAAAAGGGTGTGTTTTAATAAATAAAAAATAAAATAAATAAATAAATAAGTAAGTAAGTAAATAAGTAAATAAATAAATCAATAAATAATTGTACTTGTAATTGTTGCAAATTGTAGTTTGATTGTTGACGTGTTGTTTCAGGTCAGTAAGAGTAACTTCACACCATAATTTAAATAATTTTTTGTAAAGAATTTTAGTAGTAAAAGAATTTTTTTTTATTTGTTAAACCGTTGTACAGTTTTCCATCTGTGCTCCAAATCAACACACACACACACACACACACACACACACAACAGCAGGCCGTGACTGACACACACTGGTGCCGTCGTGTGATTAACGTCTCGAATGATCTCCTTTCCAGCAGCCCGTGGCGAGTCGAGTCAGTCCTCGAAGCCTGAAAGCCTCCGTCTGTGTAATAAAACTAAACCTGGCGGCTGATGAATGCGTCTGAACTCCAGACAGTCTACACACGACATGTTCCTCTGTCACTGCGCACAACTCTACACACTCATCAATACACCGCAAATTGAGTACACTGCAGGAGACCACAGGACCACGGCGTGACCTCTGACCTCTTCACGAGGTACAAACCTGGCAGAGGCAGTGAGGCGTGCGGAGAGGAAAGAAGGAGACGTTCCTCTGTACTCGGGTGTCTGTCTGACTGCTGATTCACTGAACAACTTTAAAAAAAATGACAAACAAACAAACAAACAAAGCAGATTAAAAAACATGTAATAAAAATATAAACAGGAACTTGTTCCTCATGCTGCAGCACATAAGTTCGCCGGCTACATGCTAACTGTTTAGCTGTTTAGCTCACTTTTGTTTATTTAAAAAAAATGTTTTTTTTTTGTTTATTTAACAATATTTTATTTTTCTTGCGTATTTTATTGTATTATTGCATGCAAGTTCTAATTTAATTTTAATCTAAATAAAATTCTTAAATAAAATAAAAACAAATAATTTAATAATAAAAATGTTGTTTTAATATTAATCTCACAGAAACCCAAATACGCTGTAGATTATTATAAATAACTTATAAATAACTGATATTTATCTTTAAAATTGACTACAGGATATTTTTTGTTCAGCAGAATAAAGAAAAATGTAACCTTAAAAATGCAATATAAATAAAGATTTTATTTATTTATTTATTTATTTATTTTTAGGATTCCAGGTATTTGTTATTTATTGTACTGTGGAAGGTGAAAAAGGAACAAATAAACAAACACTGAATTAAAACTGAAAGATACAGACTGAGCAAGGCTGAGGAGGTAAAGTGACCGATATGACATCATTAAAATGAGGAGGAGTTTCACAGGAAGGACGTGGAGCTGATTGGAGGAAACACAAAGCAGGTGTGATGGCTCACTGAGTCACCTGACCAGGTCATGTGAGCTAGGGTTAGGGTCTGACTCTCGCTCAGTCTGACTCTGATACTCGATTTGACTCTTTGACTTGGTCTGACTCTGTGACTCAGTTTGACTCTGTGACTCAGTTTGACTCTGACTCAACCTAACTCTGTGACTCAGTTTAACTTTGTGACTCGGTCTGACTCTGTGACTTGGTCTGACTGTGAATCAGTCTGACTCTGACTCAATCTAACTCTGTGACTCAGTTTGACTCTGTGTCTCAGTCTGACTCTGTGACTCAGTTTGACTCTGTGACGGTTTGACTGTGACGCAGTCTGACTCTGTGACTTGGTCTGACTCCGTGACTCAGTTTGAATCTGTGACTCAGTTTGACTCTGTGACTCAGTCTGACTCTGTGACTTGGTCTAACTCCGTGACTTAGTTTAAATCTGTGACTCGGTTTGAATCTGTGACTCAGTCTGACTCTGTGACTTGGTCTGACTCAGTGACACAGTTTGAATCTGTGATTCAGTCTGACTCAGTGACTCAGTTTGAATCTGTGACTCAGTTTGACTCTGTGACTCAGTCTGACTCTGTGACTTGGTCTGACTCCGTGACTCAGTTTGAATCCGTGACTCAGTTTGACTCTGTGACTCAGTCTGACTCAGTGACTCAGTTTGAATCTGTGACTCAGTTTGACTCTGTGACTTGGTCTGACTCCGTGACTCAGTTTGAATCTGTGACTCGGCCTGACTCTGTGACTTGGTCTGAGTCTGTGACTCAGTTTGAATCTGTGACTCAGTTTGACTCTGTGACTCAGTCTGACTCCGTGACTCAGTCTGACTTCGTGACTCAGTTTGAATCTGTGACTCGGTTTGAATCTGTGAATCAGTCTGACTCTATGACTCTAAGGTCTGACGCACCGGTGTTACGAGAGATTTATAAGAATGACACTTGAACGTTCAGGAGGTGAAGGTCACACTCTCCATCTCTGTGTCTAATCTCTTCCTGGTCACTGCGAGGATAAACGGAGGCAGTTACACGTCCTCGCTCTGCTGGATCGGAAACGTTTGCCTCGGTGTAATTCCCCCTTGGCTTCCTGTTCGGAGGCTGGGAGGCAGTCAGGTGAAGTTAATGCGACCGGAGCGCAGGACGTGTTGTAATTACGCTGTAAATAGTCTTACAGTGGCGTGTGTCAGCGTGTGACTTTTTGTGAACGTCACTTTACTTCATACGAGCCGAGAAGAAAAAACGAAAAGAAAAGAACAGAAGATGGAGGTCGGGGAAAGGTCCGAGCAGCAAACAAAAAGCTGTGCGTTTTATAATTTGGCTTCTGTACAGCTTTAATAAATCAAACGCAGCTTCTTTGCTGCTCACACAATAAATTACGGGAACAAAAAGCAGGAGCCGGGCGACGCTAAGCGGCTTCGCCATCCATTGTTATACTTTTGCTAGCGCGAAGGTTTTTATTCCAATCATAAAGCACAATGGCTGCACATAATGATAGTGTCAGAGAGGAGAGAGATATTTAAGGAAGATTTAATCTCTTTATTAAACCCCAGAGGACCGTGTTTCTATGCAGACGACTGCGCCGGCTTCGGCTTCGACTCGAACGCCTCGTTAACTTCCTGAACCTTTTCTTACGAAGAAAATAATATACGCCGTCTTCCCATTTACCCCACAGCACACCTGGGTGTAAAAGTTTTCATCCCCTTTCCAGGAAATTTAATTTACGCCCACAAAAGCGTGGTGTTTAGCGTCGCAGACGTTTCTTTATGAGCGAATGTATAAAGTTTGTGCTTCAATGGCTGAGCTGATGATATCAACTGATGTTAGGACAGAGTCCAACACTTCACAGAAACATCATCCAGCTTTACCGCTTCATCCTGCAGAGGAGCAAAATGACGCACGCTTCAAGATTCTTGTGTGTAAAACTGTTGGATTTTTTGTGAAATTGTCTTGACGAGAGGAATTTGGGGAGTCATGTGACCTAGGTAGTAGGCGGAGTTTGTTTCCACACACCTGAAGCTGATTCGTCTAGCAGCACACTTCTGATAAACGAGATGCAGCTTCGTTCGTTTACTAATCAGATTAACAGCAAACAGAAATAACGAACAAATATCTCACATCCTGCGCTTTAACTCCATGCTTGTTATTTCTCCCGGAGCCCAGAAGTACAAAAAGTCACCGCAGCTGCAGCTAAAGGCTCATAATTTCTCCTCTTTTTGTTGTTTTTCCTCCTCCCCAGAGCTCAGCTTGCTCTCTGTTGCATGATCCTCTCTGAGCATCTGCCATGAAGCCTGAGATCAGAGCCGGATTAATGGAGACTCATGAAACTGTTCGAAATGTTTGTGCTGGGATTTCGTTCAGCGAGAGAGCTCTGGAGACCCGCTCAAACTGGTGGAGGAGAATTTATTTATTTATTTGTTATTGTAGTGAGCCTTATTTATTTATGTTTTTTTTGTTCATTTGCTACTGTAGTGAGCTTTATTTATTTATTTTTTATTGTGATGATTTTTGTTTATTTACTTACTTGTTTGTTTGTTTATTTGTTACTGTAGTAAGATTTATTTTTTATTTATCAGTTATTGTAGTGAACATTATCTATCTATCTATCTATCTATCTATCTATCTATCTATCTATCTATCTATCTATCTATCTATCTATCTATCTATATTTATGTTGTTAGCTTTATTTATTTATTTATTTATTTATTTATTTATTTATGACTGTAGTGAGCTTTATTTATTTATTTATTTGTTATTGTAGTGAACATTATCGATCTATCTATCTATCTATCTTTATTTATGTTGTTAGCTTTATTTATTTACTTATTTATTACTGTAGTGAGCTTTATTTATTTATTTGTTATTGTAGTGAGTTTTATTGGTGTGCTTTCCTTTTGCATTTTCTTTATTATTTCAGTGTCTGTATTTTAACGATAAATAATTAACTCCCTGCTTTTATAATCATAAAAATCAGCATGAATTAGAGATAAAATTTGGTCCAAATTTGACTTATTCAGAATGTTTATTGCTGCTATAATGCAACAGGAAGTAAGATGTTGCACCGAAGTTCCTCCACTTTATATATGGAAAATGCCTGTAACTGTGTGTGTTAAAATGGTTGCTAGGCAACCAGGAATACAGACTG
>JAUCMX010000022.1:1192228-1229728 GCA_033459395.1 Hemibagrus guttatus | reverse complement strand
AAAAAATCAGTAATAAAAAAATTCTAATAAAAAAATCAGTAATAATAAAGTTAAGACCAGGAATGAAAAAGGAAAAAAATTATTGTTGCAAAAAATGTATATTTTTTACAAAAAGCAGTAGTATTATGACTCACATGTTAAGACATTCATCTGGAATTTTAAATGAAATGGACCCTCGGTTACAGAACCGCTCGTAAACTCACTGAGGTGTACAGGGAGAACAGATGGGAAGTGTGTGTGTGTGTGTGTGTGTGTGTGTATGAGAGAAACGAGAGAGGAGATAAGATGCTACTTTAAAAACTCTTGAAAAGTGCAGTAAGCACTCTTCACTACAATAACCTCTGTCTCTCGTTCTTTCTTTCCGCCTCTCGGCCCGGTTCTCTCTCCCGCTCGGATCGTTCCCACAGCCTTTGTGCTCCGCCGAAGCCGTGAAACAAACACTTTTCTCCACGGACCAGGAGATGGGAGGACGCTGAGAGTGCCGCATTGCTGCCTCTAAACGTGCCTGGATGTTTAATCATCAATTATCTCTGAGCTGGAGAACTGGCAACTGGGAGAACTGGAGCATTTCCCAACACACACACACACACACACACACACACAGAGAGTCTCTCTCTCTCTCTCTCTCTCTCTCTCTCTCTCTGTCTGTCTGTCTGTCTGTCTGTCTGTCTCTCTCTCTCCATCTTTGTCTGTCTGTCTCTCTCTCTCTCCATCTGTCTGTCTCTCTCTCTCTCTCTCTCCATCTCTGTCTGTCTCTCTCTCTCTCTCCATCTCTGTCTGTCTGTCTCTCTCTCTCCATCTCTGTCTGTCTGTCTCTCTCTCTCTCCATCTCTGTCTGTCTGTCTGTCTGTCTGTCTGTCTCTCTCTCTCTGCTCAGAGGATACTCACTGTTGTAGTTGTACTTGTTTCTGGTTGGTCCAGTTGTAAACTCATGTCATGGTAAAGTCTAGGGCCACAGTAACGGTTTAACCCAAAACCTGATAATTTTTTGTTCTCAGTCTCAACTCGTTCTTGGTCTCGCTTTCATTTAGACTCGATCTTAACGTCCTTAACCTTGATGACTCAGTCTTAACTCAATCTCCGCTAGTCCGCTAGCTCCGCTAGATAAGTCCACTTGACTTATCTGACATGCAAATGACTAAACTCCCAGAAATCCTCACTGGTGAGAGTTTTCACTTTTTTGGCCTAAACCTTCTAATAAATCCCTCCAAAATACACCAATCCACCCATCCACCCAAACCAATCCACCCAGCCTATCCGTCCACCCACCCGTCCACCCGTCTATCCATCCATCCATCCATCCATCCAAACAACCTAGACCACCCACCAACCCGTCCATCCATCCATCCATCCGTCCGTCCACCCGTCCGTCCACCCGTCCGTCCACCCGTCCGTCCACCCGTCCGTCCATCCATCCATCCACCCATCCATCCATCCATCCATCCATCCATCCATTCACCCAACCAACCACTCACCCACCCAAATCCATCCATCCATTAACCCACCCATCCTTTTTTGATCAGAAACCATATGGCTGGTTTAACGTCATTCTTAAACGGTGTGTTTGTACGTCCGAACCCGTGTGTGAAGACTTGATGACTAAAGATTTGTCTCTTGTGCGTTTTTTATGTTCACTAAGTGGACCGCTTTTACCATCACAATGAACTAAAGAGGCCTGTAAAGAGAAAAGGCCAGACATAAAGGCTATCACAGAGCTCTTAAAAGCCTTCTGCTTGTCACTCAGTGTGAGAAAAGCATGAATCACTGCATTTTAAAAGATGTAATATATTATAAAGCGTCTTTACAGAGAGTGTAACTGCACTCCAGCAATCAGGACGCACACGTCTGCTTTCAGGAAGCTGGGGCTCTCCACACTGCGTGTGGGGTTCAACGCCGTAAAACCGGTCAGAATTACAGCAGCACGCAGTCTTAATAAAAATACCTCTTACAGCCATCGTTCACAGGAGATTCTCCATCATCTTTACTGAGGATTTCTACATGAACCAAAATAAATAAAATAAATAGAATCAGATAAAGATTCATGAAAGCTGGAGTTGAAGCGGATGCAATGATCATCTCTGTCATATTATTATTATTATTATTATTATTATTATTATTATTATTATTATTATTATTATTATTATTACTGTTGCTATAATAACCGCTCAGGAATCTCCAGTGTGAGTGCAGTGGATCAGTCAGAGGTAAAGCTTCAAGACGCTTCTTTCCAATTTCTCAATAACAACAACAACAACAAAAACAATCATCAACAACTCTTTTGTTTCTTTTTTGTTATTTTCATGAGAGAGAAAAAAGAGACAATTATAAAGTAAGCTTAACTTGTTCCATGTTGCATTAAATGTGACTATAAATGGATAAAACATACCACGTGACATTCTTTAATAAATGATAAATTGTAATTGTTGGGAAATTGCTGCGGTATAAAAGAAATAGAACACAAATGCATAGATTTAAATACAGGAAAAGGTTTACACACACACACACACACACACACACACACACACACACACAAACTTAGTTTTCTGAGCAGGTATTTAACCTATAGGCTGATTTTGCTTGTGTGGTGGTGAGAACTCCTCCACACAGGCCACTCCCCTGATGGTGATAATTATCTCCTTCTCAAAGAGCCGTGATTAATGATGTCTCATATCTCCACAGCGCCACGCTCGCTTCTCCAATTACAATCACAATCCCACCGGAACTACGGGACGCTGAGTTCTCGGGTCACGGGGAGCCTGTGCCTATCTCAGGCATCAAGGCAGGATACACCCTGGACGGAGTGCCAACCCATCGCAGGACACACACACACACACACACACACACACACACACACACACACACTCTCATTCACATGCTACAGATGATTTAGAGATGCCAATCAACCTACAATGCATGTCTTTGGACTCGGGGAGGAAACCAGAGTACCCGGAAGAAACCCCCGAGGCACGGGGAGAACATGCAAACTCCACACACACATGGCGGAGGCGGAAATTGAACCCCCAACCCTGGAGGTGTGAGGCAAACATGCTAACCACTAAGCCACCGTGCCCCCCATGCTGAATATTTAATGAGTAAAAGTGGTAATTAAGATTAGCAAAGAATAACTATAATTATTTATTTTATGATTAAATAGGATCCATCTTTAGGGACAGAAATGTTACACAATATTGGAAGGAATTTATGTTCCAAGAAAGTAGAGTTTTCTTGACCTACAGTCTCCTACTTTACTTTATTTATTTATTTATTTATTTATTTAAAATTCTATTAGCATCTTTTAAAAAAAAAAAAAAAAAAAAAAGTTTTTTATCTTTTTCCTAAAATCATTTTAATCTTCCAAGATTTTTTTTTTCAGATATCCATATTTTCTCATTTTGTACATTTACAATTTATTAATTAATTTTAATTTACATTTTTTTTTATTTCCCAGCTATCAGATCTCCAGGATCACTTCCCTCTCACAGCTCCGGGTTTGATGTAAATAATTTACAGCTATCATCGTCTTCTTGTATTTTTCCGTGACTGGATCTTTCCAGTATGTCGGAGCACAGTGTCGAGTATGGATGCAGAAGGAACCCGGGCCCGAGGTCAGAGCCCAATCTTGAGTGCTTCTTCGCCTAGGTCTCCTTGGCAGCGTTTCCTGGTCTGGATCTTTTCTGGTGGGCAACCAGACCTGGTGCTGTAATCTGAGGCTGGTCCTCACTTCACACGGATTGTAGCCATTTGGAGCTGAGCAGGGGATGAGGAGGACCAAAAAAAACTAGCAGGTTCTCCAAGGAACATGGCTAGCACTGTTGATTTTCCTATGGATGCAGGGACTATCAATGAATAGATATTACATACATAAATACACCATTTATATCGATTTTTCATTTCAGGTTTTCTGTAAGATGTTTATGTGGGTTTTATTGATGAAGTCTCCAGTTTCAGTGCTCTGTAGCAGTCAGAGGTAAAGGCTCAGTCCGTTTATAGCTGCTATAACAGAACAGAACAGAGACGAACGTCTTGCATGTTACATTAAACATAACGATAAACAGATAAAAAGTGCTGTTATTGGAAAATAATCAACTTTTGCGGATTTTGGTGTTTTATTAATGTAAAAAAATTTATTATTATTATTATTATTATTATTATTATTATTAATAATGTAGAAACCGCAGCACAGGGCTGCACCAAGAATATAAAAGTGCTGCTTTAGTGTTTTATGAGAGTTATTATTTTTTCTTTTACAGCTTTCTCAGATTTTCTTATCATGATATCTTAAACCTCTCATTTATTTATTTATTTATTCATTTATTCAGTGCCATGTTTCTCCTCATGTTTTTCCTCCTGTAAGAGACGATATTAAAAATCAGCAGATTTACTCTCACTGTAAACCTATTTGTCTGAATAATGACTGAAAAAAAAAATAGTTTGAATAATTTTAATATGTATCTGAGGAAGGATGAATCAGAAGGGCAGAATGGAGCGAGCAGGAAATCCAGGAGAAGAGATTTATTGGCTAAAGAACTGTTCAAAAGTTTCAGATCGATTGTTTTCGATGATATAAAACCGATTCTGATGCAGCTCTATGGACTGGAGGATGAGGTGAATGAGAGATTTATTTAAAGGATCAGATTATAACTGGTTACTGCAGCAACCAATTAAAATGGGTCTTAGTAATGACCTCAGAAACCATTTCAAAGCCATTCACAGACCACGCCTCCTTCAGTAGGACTCTATTATTGAGACTCTGAGCCCACAACTTCACTATCCTTTTAACAGGCACAAAGGCCACACCTCCTTCAATGAAAGTGACTGACAGGAACATAGACCACGCCTCCTGCACTGGAAGTGACTGACAGAAACAAAGGCCACACCTCCTTCACTGGAAATGACACACAGGAACATAGGCCACACCTCCTGCACTGGAAGCGACTGACAGAAACATAGGCCACACCTCCTTCACTTGAAGTGGCTGAAAGGAACATAGACCACGCCTCCTGCACTGGAAGTGAATAGGTCACAACATAGTGAAACATAGGCCACACCTAATCACGGATTTGGTGGAAATGATACAAATAATGGCCACACTCACTCTTCTCATTAAAAAAAAAACCAGAACAGAAGTCACACCTTTTTCAGTGGGACTAACGGATAGAGAGACCACACCTCCTTTACATATTTACTGGGACTGATAGTCATAATGGCCAGACCTACAGACCTACCTTTAACATGTTTAACAGATACATAGGCCATGCCTCTTTCAGTGCAGCAGAGATACATAGCCACGCCTCTTTCCATGTGACAGGGATACCTAGGCCACGCCTCTTTTAGTTTGACCGAAATACCTAGGCCATGCCTCTTCAGTTTGACAGAGATACCTAGGACACGCCTCTTCAGTTTGACAGAGATACCTAGGCCATGCCTCTTCAGCTTGACAGAGATACCTAGGCCACGCCTCTTACAGTTTGACAGAGATACCTAGGCCATGCTTCTTTCAGTATGACTCAGACATTCATAGGCCACCCTTTTTTTTAGCGTGACTGAAAAGGGGTGTGGCCTATGTATCTCTGAGCATGACAGAAATACAAAGGCCACACCTCCTTCACCATACTCAAAAGGTTCATTCTTTCTAAACAACATTACACCTGTAATAAAAGAGCGAATTCTTCCATCTGAGAATTAAAAATGAAACTGCATTTTATTGCATGTTTTACTCACGACTCATAATAAAAATACAGGACGAAGGTTCGGGGAAAGTTGGACTGGGCCGAGTCCTTCGTCTGACCTACGCTGTGAATTTCCGTCCCAATGCATATATTTTCTTAATCTGGGCTTTGAAGGAAACCCCCAAAACCACGAGGGCGTTTCTTCTCCAAACCCATCGATCTCCAACCACTTCTGAGCTCGCAGGATTTCATTAGCATAGCCGCTCCGCAGGCCTCGGAAAATTTTCTGTGGGATTTTAAATGAAACGGTTATCTAAACGGAACAGATGGCTGTCTATTTATGTTACGAGGTTTCGGGTAAGGCGGTGTGCGAGATGCCACGCCACAAGGACCTCGCTGGCTCTCCGATATGTTATTTTTATTTATTTATTTTTATTTATTTATTTCTATGTGTTTGTCTGAAGAGTAAGCAGTAATATATGCCAAAACCTTTCCAAGCGACCTTCACATCCCGGAGAATGAGCTTAAGATAAAGAAAGGTCTCATGGTGAACCGCTTTATTGCCTTTTTTTCCTTCTCTGAAGTTCAAAGCTTCAGAATCACAGCAGAAGCAGGAATATTTCATCTTTTTTAGCCCTTTGATTGAATTACAGGCAGATGAAATGACTCGGTATGTCAAAAGCAGGATCTGAATTAATAATAATAATAATAAATGGTGCTGTATATGATGTAAGAAATAAAAGGTGTGTATTTCATTTCTCTTTGAGAATCATATAGCTTTATATTCTTTATAAAGACTGAACGTTTCTTTCTTTGTGCTTTATCACTACATTGATTTCAAGCCATTCTTCCCTGGATAGTATGCAGAAAGACCAGATTTTTGAGTTTACACATGAAAAAAACCCAGTTAAAAACCAGGTTAAAGTAGATTTCAGTGTATAAGAACATTTTGATGTGCTTGTGATGTCAAAACCCGTTTCTATACCTGGTGTATCTCAAAGAACAGGAATAATACAAGAAGATGTGCTTCTATTTTAATCAGTATCCTTCTAAAAGTCTACACATACAGGATAATGGACACTTAGAATGTTTACAAAACTCTGAACGCTGAGGAAGACTTTTAAAACTCAGATCTTATGGATTAGATCAGCTGCAGGACACCACCATGTTCTGAGAGGCTGCTAGAAGAAAAAAACAATAATGTAAATGATTCTTTTTTGGCTGTTATAATGAGCCAGAATAAAGTCACACACTTTCTCTACTAGGGTTAGGGTTTGCATCTACTGAATAGTATAGGGTTAGTGGCTACTGACTTGACTAGGGTTAAGGGTTAGGGTTAGCATCTACTGACTCAACTAGGGTTAGGGTTTGCATCTACTGAATCGGTAGTGGTTAGTGGTTAAGGTTACTGTCTACTGAATCTAATAGGGTTAGGGGTTAAGGTTATCATCTACTGAATCAACTAGGGTTAGTAGCTACTGAATCGATTAGGGTTAGCATCTACTGAATCAACTAGGGTTAGGGTTAGCGTCTACTGACTTGACTAGGGTTAGTGGTTAGGGTTAGTGTCTACTGACTTGACTAGGGTTAGGGTTTGCATATACTGAATCGGTTAGTGTTAGCATCTACTAGTCAACCCTAATCAACTAGGGTTAGTGTTCGTGTCTACTGAATCAGTTAGGGGTTAAGGTTAGCATCTAGGTGAATCGACTAGGGTTAGAATCTACAGAATTGAATAGGGTTAGAGGTTAGGGTTAGTGCCTACTGACTCGACTAGGGTTAGGGGTTGGGGTTAGCATCTACTGACCTGGTTAGGGGTTAAGGTTAGCGTCTCCTGAATCGGCTAGGGTTAGGGTTAACATCTACTGAATCGAATAGTTTTAGTAAATAAATTTTAAAAAATGAGCACCTCATTAAATCTTTATATATTTGTTTGTTTGTTTATCATTCTAAACCCTGACAAGGCAGAAGGTTATTCTCACATTTCCCTGAAAAGGAGCCGAACATTGTTTCTCATTCACATCCTAACAGCCACACGGTGTGTCATTATCTCCTAATGTGATTAACAGCGTTTTATAATTAAAGCGTGACGTCGATTGATGTTTGGTTTGGCATGAGCGTCCCCGTTCCGCACCAGGTCCAGGTTTTCCGTGCATTAGCATTCCGTCCCTCAGTCCCCGTGCTAAACAGCTGTAAATGTAGATAGATTGCTTATTCTGTGCCCTCCAAGCTTGTGGGACCTCGGCTTAATGAAGTGGAAAAGTCTCTTTTGTAATGGCCTCCATTCATTGTGTTGGCCTGCCAGAGCCGGAATAGAGAAATCACAGCAAAACCCAGACTGAGGAAAAAAGAGCGAGAAGGTCAGGGAAGAAGGCCAAGCCTTCCC
Organism: Hemibagrus guttatus; assembly: GCA_033459395.1. Lineage (NCBI taxonomy): Eukaryota > Metazoa > Chordata > Actinopteri > Siluriformes > Bagridae > Hemibagrus > Hemibagrus guttatus. The sequence continues at coordinate 1,221,673 of JAUCMX010000022.1, read as the reverse complement.
ATTCTCCACAGCGCAGAACCTACAATCAGAAGGAAAAATCAACATTTCCCATGGCTTCATGAGATGCATTCCGGATGAAATTATTTCCAAATGCTGTTCAGAGCGGCTCGTTCTCCACCGGTTTCCCAGCGTCCAGTCGTGACGTCTGCTGGAACCGCCACCACTGGCTAGACGCTTGGGTTGGGGAGGTTTTGGCAAGTAAGGAGTCGTCACTTTTAGCTCTTAAATCTTCCAGATTAGAGATCGTTAACCAAGAACTTGGAAAAAAAACACTGTGTAGGCTGAGTGAAAAAATCCCGTCTGATTCTACCAGAGCAACTCCTGTAGCAGATCCTCTGTCGCTGTTGTGTTTTTTAATACATAACATGTTTAACATTTGAAAGGGGTTTTAAAGGCTGATTAAACAAACAAACAAACAAACAAACAAATCCACCCTCCAGTCAGCTTCCTCTGCATACAAAGCATTTCTATAACAAGATGCTGCCACCTGTGGGGTTGGTGAACCCTGAGATTAAATAACAAATTTGTTTGGATTTAAAGAAAAAACTACTAACTAAGTTATAGTCAAGTTCCAGAGTCAGTAATGCTAGTCAAAACAGAGAGTGGACCTGAGAACCTTACTCAGTTATTACTTACTCAGGTAAAAATAATAAAAGTATACAGACAAAAAAGTTATCAAGTTGCTGCTTTTAAATGTACCCATGTATTAAAAAAATAAAAAGTTAAGAATGATAAATTCAGTGTTGTATTTTTATGCAAAAAGTTACTTTTATCTAATTAAGTTATGCATCGAAAACATTTTTTTGCCCAAGAACATCATCCAGTCTCAGTACGTTTGTAATATTTACCCTTAGCTGGACTCACTAATTGATTGTTAGCTACAAGAACTGATGCTAGTCAATCCTGGTGTTAGCAAATAAAACCAGCTAAGTTAAATAAAGGGAGTAAATGTTAAAAAATGTTAATGTGAATTCATCTCATCATGCTTTTTAGATGGAGTTCATGAGTATCGTGAGAGGACGATCACCGCTGATGATGTCATAATTTTAACATTCGTGCATCTGACTGGATGCTAAACTCAAATTATTGGAGTCCATTTGATCGTAATCGAGCATATATAAATATAAATACAGTAAATAAAATAACAAAGCACAACTATTTAGGGATTTTGCTCCTTCAGTCATATTAATGGCTTAGTTGACCTTAACATAACCAGTTCCTTTACCTTTATATGTCTTCTATCTGTTAAAAACATCCCCTTGTGCGAAAATATGGACGTCCACCTAGGAGGAGTTTGAACCTCTCCATCCTTGATACCTGAAACAACAATGTACAGCTTTGCCCTTCACACAGTAATGAGAGAAATAAATCACTCTGGCATCAGGATTTTATCCTTTGGCCAAAATAACAAGTATCTTCCTCCCAAAGCCGCTAATTACTCAGCGAGTCTGCACGGAGGCAACCTTTCCCAGACCTGCCAGCTTCATGCCTGCTTCCTCCATCCCTTTGGAGATGTATGTTTGCTCATGGACACTGAGATGGCTTCAGAGAAACTCCAGGCCTGACACTGATCTGTAAACATCAGAGTCTCTGGGAATATCTCTGGATCTACAGATGGTGAGGATGGAGCAGAGAAGCTGCTGAAATGTTCCTCTGTATCTCGCATCTCGGCTCTGCAAGACGAAAATCCGTGTACGGTGAACTCTTTTTTTTAAATTATGATGATTAACACATTTCTACTTTGCAGATTCATCTCAGGGGTTAAAATTAACGAGTGACCTCAGATGGCCTGGATGTTGATTGATGATGACTGGTTCATTTACAGATCGCTGTTAGCTCTGCTGAAACCGACCACTACACACTATTTAATCACAGCGAGAAGGCGGAGCTAAAGGTGGACATTTTTAACAAAAATTTTATTAATGATTTTAAATGGCTTAAAATTAATTTCTCATATCCCACGATCCCATATTTTATCGTATGTTTTATAAAAACAAAGTGTTTTATTTTATTAAAAAACATTTTATAATAAATAAATTTGAAAAAATTAATGTTCTTTTTTTGTAAAAAAGGAAATAATTAAAAAACATTTTTGTGAAAATAAATTTAAAAAATACAGAAAAAATAAATACATTTCCTTATTTTGTAAAAACAATGAAATAAATGTAAAAAGAATAAATGTTCTATTTTTTGTAACAAAGTAAATAATTAATAAAAAAAAAGAAAAGATTTTTTGGTGTTGTAAAAATAAAAATAAAAAATTAGATAAATATCAAATATAGATGTTTGATTTTTGTAAAAAAAAAAAAATAATAATAATAAATTTAAAAAAGAATAAACATTCTATTCTTGTAAAAAAACATTCAATAAAATAAAAAAATGTATAAGTATTCTATTTTTGTAAAAAAAAAAAAAAAAAAGGTCATTTGTTTTTCCATTATAATACCAAAACAAATAACAAATAAACAACATATGTGGACCAAAGATGAAGAAAAAGACAAAGAAGAAGAAATCACTGTGCCAGATTGAATGCTGGTTGTTTCATCCTGGACCGGTCCATCCTGAGGTGTTTACACAAGAACTTACGAGAACATGCAAGAGTAAAATAATCTAATAACTCAAAAACAAAAATCTCATTAATAAATACAAGAACTTTCATATTGGTAGCTTGTAATTTCCATCAGATCATTGAAACACACACACACACACACACACCCTAAATGGTCCCTAGATGTCGGCTGGAGAACTGTGGGTTTAAAGAATGTAGATTTCTTGCAAAAGTTTAAAGAAAAGATGCTTTTTGTCCTTTTTTATTGATAATAGCGTATATTTTCTTCTGCAATCACAATCATTTACACACCGGCCTTAAAAACAGTCCTGAAACACGCAGAGGTTGACTTTAAAAGCAAGAGCAAGTAACAGCAGTGGACTTTAATGGCAGAAGTGAAACATAACCCCGTATCGCCGCTATCTGTTTGCTCTCCATCAGGTGGCACGGAGATGGAGGAAAATTGCAGGTGATTATTTCCAAATGCTTTTAAGAGGGCGAAAGAAAGAAAAAAATAAAAACCATAAGTACCATTTACACCTCAGCACTTTTCTTCTCGCTTCTTCCTGACACAATGTGCTTCATTTGTTCGTTAATACCAAAGAAAAAAACCCTCACAGGATTATTAATATAATACAAAGAGCAGAATTGTAAGCTTGTGCTGCTTCCCGCCGCTAAAGCCACAGCCACAGAACTGCGGTGAGATATTTTAAGGCCGTGTGACATTTAGGACGTTCTCAGGAACCCACATCTGTACCACATCTGTGTGGGGTTCCAGTCGTCTGGGTCACTGAACTGTCACTTCATATTAGAGTCAAGAAAAAAGAAACCTGTGGCTGAAATCTAAAGGTCATCCATCAGTGTAGAGGACAGAACAGCCTGTGATTGGACACTGATACCGTCACATGGGTTATTACCTCCAGAACATCGGGCTTTAAACAGATTGATGAGGTTAAACTGCTCATGTGCTTCCAGAGATGTTGGATTATAGACGTGTTCTTCATTTTCTCAGACATTAGCATTAAATCACAGGTTTATATTAATGCACACGTTCTAATCAGATTTTTTTGGAGTAAAACTACTGGAATTGATGCAATTTTTCCAAATGATCTCAGATTTTACAAAGATTTCTTCCTAGACGCTTTGTGTGACGTCACTACACGTGTTCAGACGTAACCTCGTTCATTCACGTGTGTGGGACATGAGCACAGCTCTCACAGAAAGTCATTATATATGCTTCTTCACCGGGAGGAGTTTAAAAGACGCATCCTCTGCTTCTGATTGCGAGTCCTGGAGTGATCGTCTAATAAGTTATCGTTTCTATAGCAACGGCTCGTTCGCAGGGACTCGTACGGCAGACGCTCCACAAGAACAGATTATAAAAATACTCAAGTTTTTCTGTAATTTACACACGTGACATTTAGGGAAGGAATCTCCAGTGTCAGCACTTCATAACAGTCTTAAAAAAAACAAAACAAAAAACCAATCCAAACTGATAAACTAAAGCAGCTCCTGGTTTCCACTCAGTCTTTTAAGATCTAATCCCAGATCCTCGTCCATTTCGTTCATAATTTATTTCCTGGGCTCTCCTCCTGGTGTCTCTTTCGAAGCAGCGATGTGGAAAATGCGAGCAGATTATCAGCGTACAAACTTTGAATCGATATCCGGCTCGATGGACGAGCTCTGTGTCCAGTAAACAGCGCTCTGGAGATTCCTGGGTTTGGTCTTCAGATGAAGAACATTATCTTCTCAAAGTATCTCCAAATGTTCCCCTGAAGAAAAACACGGTGTGAGGTGGATCTGCGTAGATGTTTATTTATTTATGCTATCATCAGTTGTAGGTTATCAGTTATCAGTTGTATTGATTTAGTTAGCATTGAGTTTTTCTCTGGTTACAGTACAACTGAACATTTCAGACCTGATTGTATCGCATTACGATGGGGAAAAACCCCCCCAAAAAAACCGCATCGCTTCTCACACTTTACTCTGTGAAATCTCCAGCCATCATCCAGTGACAGATTAATTATAAACACTACAGTCGATTACGCCCAATTAATGCTTTACTTTACCCTTCTGCAGCACACTGACAATAACAGAATTAAACGTGCATCCTGTCAGCCCCTCGTAGCTTAATGTCCTTTAAACGACTTTATTTGTATGCTAATGATGGCGGTGATCGTCTGACATTTGTCACACGCGACAGTGATGAATAACAGAAGGATTAGTTTCATTACATGGCGGTGGGGTTTTTTTTGTCGCTAATTTACTCTGATGAAGAATAAAAACACATCAGTGACATCAGCGTATTTAAAATGATGATCATACGGTTGTGTGTAAATTTGTAGCAATAATAATAAAAAAAATAAATAATAATAATAATAATAATAATAACCAAAAGTGTTGATCCTCAACCACTTTACAAGCGATATAACCTTTACAAAAAAGTTTAAATGATTAACTCTTTTTCTGCTCCACCACACAGAGAGCTACGGGTGCTTGGACCCCTAAATCGCTCTTTGCTGCTGTATTTCCCATTTACACTCAAATATCATCTGAAACAGTGAATAAGATTTTAAATGCGGCTCATGTTACTGTTTCTTTCCCATGTTTTTCTCCTTCTGGTCATTTTCTGCACAGTGAAATTGAAGGTCAGAGCTGTTTGTGACTGCGTGTGGAAATGACACGGTCTGCTTTTCGAGGAAATTGGAAATCTCTCCATTTTCATGTTTACTTCCTTGGAAATAGTCAGGAATATGGATGTATTATATGAATGTTGTGTTACACCATTGATCTTTTCTGTTGTTGTTTTAAATCTAAAGAACAGCGTGCGGCGATGTCGTCGTTCTTCTTCTTCCTTCACGCATTTTCCGCCGCAGCGCAGGCCGCAGTGACGAGCGCGCTCAGATCAGACCTCCTGCTGGAAATAGTGCAGCTGATGGATGGAAACATGCTTAAGTGGCTTCTTTTTCTCCTTTTTTTCTGGTCTCTTTTCATATGCAGATCCCCCTGAATCCTGTGCATTTATTTACTGGTGTGATGTGAAGGATGAGAATTCCCACGCCGATCCTCTCCACGGCTAGTCATCAAAATATTTGTAAAAAGAAATTGCTGTCGAATAAAAGAGATAAAGTGAAGAAAGAATTCATTACAGGAGAAAAAAGTAAAAGTCTTACCGCTGCAGAGAACGTGGCACGGCAGGAGGAAGAGAGCTTTATTCTGTATTTATACAGACGAGCTAAATATAAATAAAAATATAAAGAATATCAACATCACGTACATGACATGGAGGCATTGGTGAAGATGAGATTTCATTTTGGATGAAGGTTCCACCAAGAAAATATACATTACATCTCTCTTTATGAGTTAAAGGATGTAGGAGTTATAAACAAACAAACAAACAGACAAACAAGCTGTTTGTCCATCTTAACTGAAGGTTTCCACAACAAACAGTATTTAATAATAAATAAAATTAAAATAATTCAATAAAATTATGTCTGAAAGCGTTGGGAATTAGGAAGATACGTTACATTTTATATATATATATATATATATATAAAATAAAAATATATACATAAAAAACATATTAAAACAAGACATTATGCATTGAAATATATTTCAGTGAATTTTGGCAACTGATTTTAAGTCAATTTGTAACAATAAACTGATTTATTCAACATAAAACTAGATTTCAGATTAAAAGTGTCATGTAGAGATGTATTTATTAAAGGTAGATTTATGCCAGAAAACTGAATTTTCTCTGTTCGTAATGGATTGAGCAATCAGCTAAAGCATTTATGCATTTGTTTGTTTGTCTTTGGTACGTACTGTAGTTCTGCAGATTTGCAGATATTAATATAAACCAACTGTCAGATCTTTAAAGTGGTGTAATAGCGTGACTCGGCCTAACGCTGGTCATTCTGTTTATTTTATTTATTTTTTCCATTCCATTGTGTACCGCTTATCCAATCTATTCTCGGGTCACGGGGAGCCTGTGCCCATCTCAGGCGTCATCGGGCATCAAGGCAGTATACACCCTGGACGGAGTGCCAACCCACACACACACATTCACACACTACGGGCAATTTAGAGACTAAATTGAAACCGGAGCACACCCACCAAGCACGGGAAGAACATGCAAATTCCACACACACAGTGAGCGGGACCGAGACTCGAACCCTGGACACTGGAGGTGTGAGGTGAACATGCAAGCCACTGTGCCACCCATTCTGTTTATTTTAGTTTATTTTATTTACTGCCTAATATTGTGTTGGTCCTCCTTTTGTTGCCAAAACAGCCCTGACCCGTCCTGCACTGTGTATTCTGACCCCTTTCTATCAGAACCAGCATTAACTTCTTCAGCAATTTGAGCAACAGTAGCTCGTCTGTTGGATCAGATCACACGGGCCAGCCTTCGCTCCCCACGTGCATCAATGACCCTTGACCGTCCATGACCCTGTCTCCGGTTCACCACTGCTCCTTCCTTGGACCACTTTTGATAGATACTGACCACTGCAGACCGGGAACACCCCACAAGAGCTGCAGTTTTGGAGATGTTCTGATCCAGTGGTCTAGCCATAACAATTTGGCCCTTCATCAAACTCGCTCAAATCCTTACGCTTGTCCATTTTTCCTGCTTCTAACACATCAACTTTGAGGACAAAATGTTCACTTGCTGCCTAATATATCCCACCCACTAACAGGTGCCATGATGAGGAGATACTCAGTCTTATTCACTTCACCTCTCACTGCTCACAGTGTTATGACTGATCCGTGTATGTGGATGCTGAGAACCACAAAATAAGAAGAATTTGGATTTCAGAAAAATTGTTTACTGTCTGTGACATAACTGAGTGAAAAAAGTGACAGGATAACTAGTTAGCGAGCATTTAGAGTAAGAGGTGCTAACAGTTACACCAGCAGCTCCCTGACTTCTCCCAGTTATCCTGCTTCCCTTCATTCTTGAGTTTAAATGAAGCTTTCGGCTGCTCCCTGTTCGGGGTCGCCACAGCGGACCGATTGGTCCGCACAACAACTTGGCACAGGTTTTACGCCGGATGCCCTTCCTGCCGCAACCCTCCCATTTTACCTGGGTTTGGGACCGGCACTGCATTCAGTGGCTGGGGTTGAGGCATTGGCTGGGAATCGAACCCGGGCCTTCCACATAATAGGCGCGCAACCTACCACTGAGCCACCAATGCCTCTGAGTTTAAATGAAGATGAGTCTGAAATAAATAACCATGGGATATAAAAAAGGTCAAAAGGCAGCCATGTTTTTTTTTTCCTCTATCCAGTTTACATGTGTTTCCTCTGCGGAGTTGTCGTGTGGATCAGTGAAACCAGTTCAGGTTTCTTTTTTCTCCACGAGGAATCGAATCTTAACAACTTCTCGCCTCAGGCGTCGTCCCTCAGGCACCGAACAGATGGAGACGGAGATCATGGCGGACACCGGAGTCCCTCAGACATTATTCTTAATGCGATTGTCCCCTGCAGCGCCGGGACACTCCGGAATCCTGATTCTACCTCCTCTTCCTGTCTCTTCATGTATTTGCTGCTGTATAATTGAGTCCGTTCGACCCTGTGGGGAAATTCCCAAACTGGATTTTTTAGCTTCTGGATGGAAGACAAACCATCGGGGAAGCACCTGCCCCTGCTGCCCTGACGCTGACCGCCGCTTTATTTCTGCTTCTGGTTCGGTTGTGTGTTTATTCTTCTTAGAATTAAAGTCAGGTTTCATGTGGTTTTGGTTTACAAACCCGAAGCAGGAACGCTGGGAAGTTCAGAGGAATTTATAAAGCTTTAAAGAGTTATTTTTCTCACCGAGGCTCCGTGGGGACGGACAGACCGGTCTCATTTCTTAAAACAAAAACAAACAAACAAAAAATTAACCAGGCGATTGTTACCATAGCAACATGTTTTATACACAGTGCAGCACATTGGCACGGAATTCCGGCGTTCCCGATACTGATATCCATCTGATACTGTTTCCTTTAAAAAGCTTTCTATTTAAATACAAATCATTTAAATGACAAATAAATATATTATAAAATTAATTCTAACAGCAGGCAGGATGTGGAAAACGTGGAAAAACGTGTAAAAATCCCTTTTCTGGATTTTTTTAAACATTTCCCAGAGAAAGTGGAGATAAAGTGAAGCTGATGTTTACTGAAGTTTGATGATTTTTGTGAAACAGCAGGCAGATTTTTCCTGTCTGATTTTTCCTGTTAGGTCAGATTCGAGAGATTCCCGTCGTTGTCTGTGTTTCTCTCGGCTGAAACCGGAATAAAAAAACGTGTCTGATTGCAGCTCAGAAGAAATAAAAACTCATCTCTGCATCACGCTGTCTAAAATCTATAGCGTGTGGGCTCGCAGGTCGAACAGCACCGAGTTCTTCAGGAGACTTCTCCAGATCTCCAGAGATGTAAAGAAAATCCCGAAGACACGCTGATCGCGCTGCGCTTCTCCTCCACGCTGATTATCGACCTGCCGAAGTTTCACATTGGACTTTTTTTCTGAGTAAAAGCGTGAAGTGTTTGCGTCTCTGTGCAGCGCTGTAGAATTGGAGATCGATGTCCTGTGAGAAAGAGCAGAGAGAAAACCGCTGACCTTTAACCTTGCGCTGGAGGAACGGAGACACCGAGCTGCTCCTCAGAGGCTTCAGGTCAAATTCCATCTCAACGTTCAAGAAAGTTTTACATTCCAGTTCCACTTTATTCACACAGCCATGAAGACCAACCACAGCATTAACACTCCATCAGGAGCATTTACACCGGAATCTTTCATAATAACCAAATCCAACAAATCCATCTTTTATTTCTTTTTTTTTTTTTTTCTTTAAAAATGTTAATCATTTTTGTATATCTTAATTTTTAAAAAACAAGACAAAAACATTTTTAATGTTTTTTATTTTTTTTCTTGCTGTCTTTTTTTGCATTTGTTCTATTTTCAATTTTATTTTGTTTGTTTTCATTTTATTTTATTTTTTTAATAATCTTTTCCTTTCCAAACTTACGATCTTTTATGAATTCTTTTTTTCTTTCATTTCATTTTATTTATTTAATTTTTTTTCTCATCCACTTTATTTATTTTTTGCTTTTTTAAAATCTTCTTTTGGATTTAAAAAAATCTTTTTGTTTCAATTATTTATATTATCTCTTCTTTTTCTGTTTGCATCTTATATTCTTTGTTTCTTTCTTTTACCTCACGTATTTTTCAGAGAATTTGTTTTATTAACTTATCTTAGTTTTCATTCTCTTTCAGACATATTTTAGTGTTGTGGATTATTTAAAAGAGGAAAGAATATTATTCGTGTGTGTGTGTGTGTGTGTGTGTGTGTGTGTGTGTGTGTACGTCAAGAAAGGTGACAAAACAGGATGAATTTCTCTGAGAAATAAAATAATGATTAAAGGAATAAAAGAGAAAAGAGCAAAACAAGAGGGAGGACAAGAAGTGTGTTACATTTCTGTTTCAAGAATTTGTAGAGGAGGAGGAGGAAGTGGAGGAGGAGGAGGAAGCAGAGGAAGAGGAGTTGTATTAAGTAAAGTGCAGCCAGAGAACCAAAACCAGGGAAATCAGAACCAGAACAAAGAATAATGGAGCAAAAATATCTTGAGGCTGTGGCACACACACACACACACACACACACACACACACACACACACACACACACACACAGGGGCTGATGGGAAATGTAGTTGAGTTTCCTCTCAGGCCTTTCTGACCACATGCTTTAATCACACTCTGGATTTAATCAGTAAAAATGTATTCACTGAAAATAAAAACTTTATTTATAAATGTCCCGAAGAAAAAAGTTTCTGCTTGAGTGCAGGAAGGATGTGGAGTGATAAGCATGCAGAGGGGGAGAGGGCATTTTCCTCACATAGAACATTCAATTAATGGATCATGTCAGAGTGCGGCGTTCCGAATATTATGTAATATTCCGTAATATTCCATAATGCTCTAGCTGAAATAAATATCATAACTCAGTTCCAGCCTGAGGAGGAAAAAAAGTCTGTCGAGCTCTGGAGAACTCCTAGAGCTTTCTACAGCGTTACTTACAGGGCCATGTGTGTGTGTGTGTGTGTGTGTGTGTGTGTGTGTGTGTAAAGGACTGTTTCATTTGCCGCCAGTTCATCATTTCTTACTGTCTTTTACATTTATTTTATTTTTATTTTAAGTTTTAATTTTCAACATTTATTCTGTGCTTTTTCCCTTTTTATTTCTATATTATTTCTGTTTTGTATTTTGTTTTATTTCTATATTAATTATTTATGTTTTTGTAAATGACTCCTATTTCTTTCTTTCTTTTTATTTTAATTTCATTTAAATTCATGTTCATTTATTTTTCTTTCTTTCCCTTTCATCTCACTCCATCTCTCCTCCATGTCTCCTCCATATCTCTTATCTCTCCTCCATCTCACCTCCTTCCATCTCTCATTCATTTCCCTTCCATCTCACTCCATCTCTCCACCATCTGTCCTCTATTTACCTTACATCTTTCCTCCACCTCTCCTCCTCCATCTTCTACCATCTCCCTCCATCTCCCCTTCATCTCTCCTCCATCATCCTCCATCTCTCCTCCATCTCCCTCCATCTTCCACCATCTCCCTTCCATCTCTCCACCATCCATCCTTCATTTCCCTTCTGTCAATCCTCCATCTCTCCTCCATTTCCCATTCATCTCTCCTCCATTTCTATTCCATTTCTTTTCCATTTCTCCACCATCCCTCCTCCATCTCCCCTCCATCTCTCCTCTATTTTTCTCTCATCTCTCCTCCATTTCCCTTCTATCTTTCATCCATCTCTCCTCCATCTTCCACCATGTCCCTCCATCTCCTCTCCATTTGCCTTCCATCTCCACCATCTCTTCTCCATCTTCCACCATCTCTCCTCCATCTTCAACCATCTATCCTTTATTTCCCTTCTATCTATCCTCCATTTACCTTTCATCTCCCTCCATCTCTCCATTATCTTCCACCATCTCTCTCCATCTTCTGTCTTCTGGCAGTACCCCTCTGATGGTCCTTGGAGATTTCAACCTCCCCTGTGACAAGCTTCAGTCTTCCGGCCTTCTGAGTTCATTCTCCTTGTCATTCAACTGTGCACTCCCACACACAAAGGAGGAAACGTCCTGGATCTGGTCTTCACTTGTCCTTCCCCAGCTACAGACATAACCCTTGGGTTAGGGTTAGGATTATAACCCTTACCCTAACCCTACCTCACTTCACATCTCCGAACGTCACTTGGTATCCTTCACTATCACTCTCCCTGTCCTACCTAAATGTAACTCTCAGCACCTCTTTCTCATTTGCCGAAACCTCCAATCTAATTCCTCTTCCTCTGTAGCTTCCTGCACTCTTTCATCTCTTCCTGACCATGACTCCTTTCCCTCCCTACCCCTGGACTCAGCTACAAATGCTTTTCTCTCCTCTCTTTCCTCAACCATGGACCTTCTCTGCCCTTTGTCCACTAAACACGCGAAGACTTCTTCCCTTGCTCCTTGGCTGTCAGACGTGCTTCGCAACAATTGGAGAGAACTTCGATCAGCAGAGAGGTAGTGGAAGAAATCTCAACTTGACGCAGATCTTATCTCTTATCATACACTCCTGTCCAAATTCTCTTCGGATGTGACTTCTGCCAAGACCTCCTTCTACAAAGAAAAGCTCGAAGCTTCTGCACATGATCCCCGAAAGCTCCACAACATCTTCTCTTCACTACTCAACCCTCCGGCTCCACCTGCTCCATCCTCTCTGACCGCTGAAGACTTTGCCACTTTTTACACAGAGAAGATTAAGAAGATCCGCCAGACTTTCACTTCTGCCCCAACTTCATCTACATTACACAGCCAGGACTTCGATACTCCTTCATTGAGGCATCTCTCAACCATAGCAGGAGAAGAGGTTTTGCCAATCATCCAGTCCTGCAATCCTACCACCTGCCCACTGGATCCAATCCCTTCCACTATGCTCCAGACCAACTCACCTGATCTCCTGCCCTTCATCACCACAGCCATCAATGGATCCATAACATCTGGCCATGTACCAACCGCCTTCAAGAAAGCAATGGTTATCCCCATACAGAAGAAACCTGCTCTGGATCCCTCAGACATCATCAACTACAGACCGGTATCACTTCTCTTATTTCTTTCTAAAATTCTCGAACGCATCAGCTGTCTGACTATCTCATGCAGAATAACCTCCATGATCCCAACCAGTCTGGCTCCAAAGCAGCACATTCCACAGAGACTGCCCTTTTGGCAGTCACTGAGAAACTACATGCTGCTAGATTATCCAAACTGTCAGTCCTCATCCTCCTCAACCTTTCTGCAGCATTAGACACAGTAAACCACAAGACTCTCTTGTCCCTCAGGAGTCTTGGAATTTGTGGAACAGCATGGGAATGGTTTGCTTCCTACCTGGATGGTCGCTCATATCAGGTAACATGGAGGGGATTGACATCTGCTCCACACAGACTCTCTTCTGGTGTCCCACAAGGCTCAGTACTTGGTCCTCTCCTTTTCTCCCTCTATACTCACTCTCTTGACAAAGTTATATCCTCACATGGGTTTTCATACCACTGCTATGCCGATGACACCCAACTTATCTTCTCCTTCTCTCCCTCAGATACCACGGATCTCAGTGTGTCAGGTGGACATTACAGCTCATCAGCTGAAACTCAAATCCAGCAAAACTGAACTGCTGGTCATCCCAGGTGATTCATCCCTGGACCAGGATCTTGCGTTATCTCTGAACAACTCCATGATCTCCCCTTCATCCAGTGCTCACAACCTCGGGGTAACCATGGACAATCCACTGTCCTTTTCCTCCCATGTTACTAATGTGACACGCTCATGTCGGTTTCTTCTGTACAACATCAGAAGGATTCGGCCATTTCTATCCACACGGGCTACTCAGGTGTTTGTTCAGTCTCTGGTCATTTCAAGACTGGACTCCTGCAGCTCTCTACTGGCAGGTCTACCTCTGAACACAATTCGTCCACTGCAAATGATCCAAAATGCAGCTTTGTGACTTGTTTTCAACCTGAGTGAGTTCTCCCACACCACCTCACTGCTGCTCCTCCACTGGCTTCCTGTAGCTGCAGGCATCAGATTTAAAACACTGATGCTTGCCTACAAAGCCAAGAATGGGCCAGCGCCATCTTAACTGAAAGCTTTTATTACTCCTCGCACTGCACCTCGCTCCCTCAGATCCACTAGCACTGCTCCACTGGTCCCACCATCTCTCAGGGTAAGAGGTAGGTCTACATCTAGACTCTTCTCTGTTCTGGCAGCGAGGTGGTGGAGTGAACTACCCCCTAGCTCTTATTTTTCCCTGTTTATTTTATGTATTGTTGTATGTTGTATGCACATGTAAAAAACACTAAATTAAAAAAACTCAGTTTTTAGGCTGATGGTATCCTAAGTCTGTGTCCTATTGAACCAGTGTTAATGTATTCATTGATAGAGACTTCCAAGCACTTTTGTACATCACTCTGGTTAAGAGAGCCTACCAAATGCCAGAAATGTAAATGTAAATCTCTCTCTCCATCTCTCCTCCATCTCCTGCTGCTGATGCACTTGAACAGTATCTTCTTGTTTGTTTCTCTCCATCAGCCAGATTTAACATTAGGTGTTAAGAAGGAGATCTTCTGGAATGATGGGATGTGTAATTGAGATCTTGATGATTGACAGACTGACAACTGATTCATCGACACTCTCATCAAATGAACATTCCTGCTCCAAAGACCTCGAGTCAACCCCAACATCTCCTCCGCTCTCGTCCTCTCTGCTGTCGTTTTATTAACACAGCTCCAGATCTCTGTGTGATCGTTCCTCTTGCTTTTTCACTCTGAGCTCGATTGCTTTTCCTTTTCTGTTCTTTGCAAATGTTCAATCTAATCATCTAGTTCAATCTAATCTCATTCCGGCTTCTGGATGCTGGATCACTTGGTCTGGCGTCCTGAAATGGACCATTAAATCAATTTCACTTTTTACTCAATCCTCAGAAACATTTATTTATATTTTATTGGTGAAGACGAGATCGAAACCAGAACCGTTCACCTGACTGGAGTCTTGGCTCCAAAAAATTCATTCCTTTCTCAAAAATATGCTGAGATTACAGATTCCTGATGGAAAAGTTGGAAAATGTCAAAAAATCTATTTAATTCATTTATTTAATTGTATTGGCCATTTTAGTCATTTATAATAACAAAACAAAACAAAACAGTAAAACATATCAAAAAAAAAAAGTATATAAAAATTTTTAAATAATTGAACATTATTTTTTATTTATTTATTCTATTATTATTATTATTATTATTATTATTATTATTATTATTATTATTATTTATTAAATATTGATTTATTTTTAAAAATAGAGTTGTTAAAACTATAAAAAATATAGTAAAAGTCAGAAGATAAAAAAAAATGATCATTATAAGAAAATATCTTTATTTTATCTTTATACGCTAAAATATTAAGGTAATATTATATTATATAATAATATTTAGTTTGTTGTGTTTTTTTATTTTTATAAATAATATACAATATATATTTGATATAATAATATAAGGTTATTTTAAATGTTTTTTTTATTGAAGCCCAGGAAATAAATTAAAAAACATAATTTTAAAAATAATTATGTTTATTAAAATAAAGTAAAAATAAAGACTAGAATTTAATGTGCAAAATAAATAAATGAATAAAAAACTAAAAACTAAAAATAAATAAATAAATAAATAAATAAATAAAACTGTAATGTTTATCAGATTGCTGTGTTATAAAAGAAATAAAAAACTTTCATCTTTCGAATTTAAATATTTTAAATAATTTTATATTGTTTTTTAATACAACAGTGCAACGTTATTAAAAAACAGAAATCTAAGCAAGGTGAAGTGACGCATTTTGCTTTATGAATTTAAAGCAGTCCTCTGCGCCGGAGTCGGACATGGCCGGGGGTCTGGGCAATAAAAAAATGATTGAGCGGGACTGCGTTTGAGGGACGAGCCGTAATGGTTTTAACATTTTTATCTTTAAAACGTAAGCTAGCCTCGAGCAGCTCGTAAAGAGGAAAACGATAAGAACAGATTCAGAATATTATTTCTTGTATTTACACACACACACACACACACACACACACACACACACACACACCGAATATGTGCAGTGTAAACTCATTTCCTCATTTCTATTGTGTAGAGTTACAGCAGTCTGATGAAGATGATCTGATTATTTGATGGACATCTGGAGAGAAAACTTTTAAACAGCAGGGAAGAAAAGTTTAAAGGCAGGAACCCTGAGCCTCGGAAAGGCTGCGTTCCACTTACCTCAGAACCAGGAAGTAGGAACTCCCATAGGAATTACCATGAATTATTTTCTCTCATTATTAAAGCAGGCTAGTCATTTTGGTTTGAGGTCACTTGCTGAACTCGGGGTTGAGGAGACCGTCAGGGGGAGTTCCTGAGGAGGAATTCCCAGTTTGGTTCTTCCAGGTCAGAGGTCGGAATTACGGATGCATCACAAGCGATAGACGTGATGCAGTGAATTGTGGGTATATGGATTCATTTCTATCATCAGGTCACTGAAAGACACATCCTCCATGTTTATATAGGATCACGAGAATGACATCATCACACACCACAGAGCTGCTGCTGAGTTCTGAGAGCTGGACTGAGAGCTGGACCGAGTGCTGGACTGAGCGCTGGACTGAGTGATGGACTGAGTGCTGGACTGAGAGCTGTACTGAGTGCTGGACTGAGCGCTGGACTAAACGCTGGACTAAACGATGGACTGAGTGCTGGACTGAGAGCTGGACTGAGAGCTGGACTGAGCGCTGGACTTTAGGGGGCTGGACTTTTAGCGCTGGACTTTAGCGCTGGACTGAGCGCTGGACTGAGTGCTGGACTGAGTGCTGGACTGAGAGCTGTACTGAGTGCTGGACTGAGCGCTGGACTAAACGCTGGACTAAACGATGGACTGAGTGCTGGACTGAGTGCTGGACTGAGAGCTGGACTGAGCGCTGGACTGAGCGCTGGACTGAGTGCTGGACTGAGTGCTGGACTGAGCGCTGGACTGAGGCTGGACGAGGCTGGACTGAGTGCTGGACTGAGCGCTGGACTGAGTGCTGGACTGAGACGCTGGACTGAGTGCTGGATTGAGCGCTGGACTAAGCTGACTGAGCTGGACTGAGTGCTGGACTGAGAGCTGGACTGAGAGCTGGACTGAGTGCTGGACTGAATGCTGGACTGAGCGCTGGACTGAGCGCTGGACTGAGAGCTGGACTGAGTGCTGGACTGAGCGCTGGACTGAGCGCTGGACTGAGGCTGGACTGAGAGCTGGACTAGCGCTGGACTGAGAGCTGGACAGTGATTGGTCAGAAGAGAAGGTGTTGAGTAGTTTTCTATAACAACGACTCTGACAGTGGAACATCACTGGCTTCATATTAATGCACCTGTTTTAATATAAGTTTCTATAGCAACAGCTCATTTACACAGCACACACACACACACAGTATCATACATACATACACATCTCTTACCCTCTCTCTCTCTCTCTCTCTCTCACACACACACACACACACACACACACACACACACACACATTCACTTCCCCAAAAAAAAAAAGCTCAAATCTCTCTCTCTCTCTCTCTCACACACACACACACACACACACACACACACACACACACACACACTTCAAAGCTCAAATTCCCCACAAGATCAAATTTGTCATGCTTTTCTATCATTGTGAGAAAATTCAGTGGGCAAAAAGAGTGAAACACACACACGCACACACACACACACACACACACACAGAGTGTTTGATACGAGATCTGAGGAGTTCTCCAGCAGCTCCTCGCCCTCCTTCCCTCCCTCCGTCTCGGTGTTTGACATGGTGTTCCTGCTGACACACTAAAAACCTAGCTCTGATTCACGACTGAAGCTGAAAGATCATTTCTAAATACCTGTCAGTGTGTTATTTATGATAAGCTCATTATTAATGCATGAAGCTGCGTAAAAGACAAAATGTCAAAGAAGCTCGCGCTGCAGGATGCCGGCTCCCAGAAAAAGAGATGCTGTTCTGACGAACAGGAAAAGAAAAGGAAAAGAAGGTTTAATTTCCTGTTTGGAGGCGGAGACGTGAGGAGTGCAGCACTATTAAATGTCGTAATGTGACGCTAATGACGGGTGAAGACGGGATTTAAAATAATTAAAGCCTTTGTGTGGAAAACAAAGTGTTCGGATGTGATAATGAGAAATCGGCTTCGTGTGAATTTGTGGAATTTCAGACGGAAATAACAGATTAATAACTGTTTAAAATTAAAAAAAAAAAAAAATTATCTAACCTATCCGTCTCACACGCCGCTGAGTGCTGGATCGTGATTGGTCAGAAGAGAAGGTGTTGATTAGTTTCTGCAGCTCTGACAGTAGCAGATGCACATCACAGTACCGTTTCTATAGCAACAGCGATTACGCGTGTTAAAAGGAAACATTTATTCGACGTCACGGAAGGAGTCTCCGGTGTCAGTGCTTTATAACAGTCGGAGGTGAAGCTGTAACTTTTCTACAGTAACTATTAACGGATGAAAATGCTGCACGTGTTTTCTTTAATGAGTAAAAAATGTAATAATCAATCACTCGGGGTCGTGCTGTTACAGGAAAATAATCTGTGGAGCAGAAACATTAACACCGCTTCATCACAGCACGCCGTCGTCGATTGTTTTATTATAAAAGCACAACATATGACGTTTTATTCCTTACACAGTATGTTAATATGAACATTTTTGATGTTATAATGCATTATAACCTGCTAACATGTTCAGTTTCTTAGCGTATAGACCCTTTTTGAGCCGACGTCACGATGACGTCACAGCGCTAGCTGGAGGCAAAACGAAGGGAAAACTGCAGGCGGCCAATGCAAACCAGTACAGAGTCCAGCTACTCAGCACATGCTGAGGCCAACATACCAACTTTGTGTGAACAGTTTGGGGATGACCCCTTCCTGTTCCAACATGACTGCACACCAGTGCACAAAGCAAGGTCCATAAAGACATGGATGAGTGAGTTTGGTGTGGAGGAACTTGACTGGCCTGCACAGAGTCCTGACCTCAACCCCATAGAACACCTTTGGGATGAATTAGAGCGGAGACTGCGAGCCAGACCTTCTCGTCCAACATCAGTGCCTGACCTCACAAATGCGCTTCTAGAGGAACGGTCAAAAATTCCCATAAACACACTCCTAAACCTTGTGGAAAGCCTTCCCAGAAGAGTTGAAGTTGTTATAGCTGCAAAGAGCGGGCCAACTCCATATTACATTCATGTGCATGTAAAGGCAGACGTCCCAAAACTTTTGCCAATATAGTGTATTATTTAATATATGACTTTAATTATTAATATGTGCCATCGCAGCCTGTGGTTTATAAATAAGATATACGATCAACGATATACGATGCGCTCTTGTAAACAGATGTTATAATGCGTTATAGATCCTGACTTTATTGTTTAAAGTGTTCTGTAGAAACCTTAGAACGTTAAAGCAGGAGAGAGTTTACAGTACGTTACAAACACATGTTTCTCTGGAAGACAACTCTCGATTCAGAGGAAAAGACAGATTTCAATAATCAGTGCTTAACCACGCCCCTTGATAATGTATTCATCATAACCCCGCCCCCTGCACATCTTAGGCCCTGTCCACACGAACGCGGGTATTTTTAAAACCGCAGCTTTTTTTATGCGGTTTGTCGGTTCGTCCACACACAAACGCAGCATCGGATCACTGAAACCGAACATTTTTGAAAACTCCGGTCAGGGTGAAGATTTTTAAAAACCCCGGTTGCAGTGTTATCGTGTAGACGGCGAAACCGGAGATTTTTGGCTTGTGACGTCGGCGTACGCGCCGTCGTCTCCTTTGTTTGACGTCAGATTGTGCGACGCTATCTCCTTTTTTTATTTTATTAAACGCTATTATTATAATACAAACAATTTGACATTGAAGCATTCAGTATTTGAACAATTCAAAGAAAAGGCACAGAACAGGTTTACAAAACCAGTACACTATAGCAGGGTGAGATTTGTGGAGAAAACAGAGGGGGATGTTTTGAAAGTAAGCTGATCTGCTGCTCTGAGTTCTCTTCATTTTTCACTTATTTTGCTCGTTGTATTTTTCACGCTGACATTGAGCGTTAGTTGGTGCTTGGTGACATTTGGAAAAGTCGTGTATGGAAGACCAGTGGAAGAGGACCGCGGTATTGTCCTAGACACGGAGCGGGAGCGTTGAGAGTGAAAGTCCGGTTCTGGTTTTATTATTGTTTGCGCTAACAGTTTTTCACTTAGATATATTTTTAAAATATTTGAATATTTTATTTTTAGGCATTTTATATAATCTATTTTTGAATAAACATTAATGACTATGTAGGCGGGGGGTCACACCCTGCACTATAGTATCAGTAGGATATTGTATGATCATGAACAAGTCAATCAACAGAGAGAAGGAGAAAACAATTAATATAAAAACAAAGCAAACAAAAAAGGGGCGGGGCTAGAGGGTCCATTTAATCCTTCTTAATAATGTTGAATTGACGGCATATGTTAAGAAGTTTTATTCCATTTTATATGCATATGTGTTAGTGAGCGCTATCTCCTTTGTTTACATTAAACATGTGTGTGTTAGCCTAGCGGAACCTGTAATAACATTTTTCTCAGGCTTCTGATTGGCCAACATGGCTTTGCGGTAGAGATTATATCGCCACCTGGTGGTGTGGCATGCTCTTGACAGCGCTTCAGACCGTGTTTTTGCGTTTTCATGTGGACGAGATTTTTTTGAAACTGTGCGTGTGTGGACGAGATTTTTTTTTTAAATGAAGGAGGAAAAACTGTTTTTAAAAATACCCGTGTAGGTGTGGACCAGGCCTTAAAGTCACTCCATTCACCAGGACTCGTGAAATGATCAAGAACATGAGATGCAGACTTGCAAAATATCCATCAAACACACACAGACACACACACACACACACACACACACACATACACGATGAGTCAGCAGGTTCTCCAGCTCTCACATTACCTGGATTAATTTAAAAAAGCGAGTGAATATTTAATACTCGTAACAAGGTCTCGGGTCCGCCCCGAGGCGCTCGCACTGTTTTATTAGAAATCTCATAATCAATGAAATATTTCAAAATGTGACCTTTTCACATTCCAGAAAAAAATGTGATGGGTCAGGTTTGAAGAGTCTTTCTGACATTTGCTGTGGTGTTGGTGTGTGTAAACGCGGTACACAGACGGAGCTCGGTTAGCAAACATCACGGCAGGTCAAACGATCCGCGCTCTGTAAAGGAAAAGATGTCAATTTACACGATTTCCTCAAACCAGAACCGTGACGCTGATGTTCTCTTTACATGCCTTCACTTTCCTTAGACAGATATTGTGTCCTTGTCCTCCGGTTGCTATAGTTACTAACAGCTCTCACCTGGTGGCTCACCTGGTTAAAATTTCTGTTTCTGTTTATATATATATATGTGTGTGTGTGTGTGTGTAAGGAGTCTCCAGTGTCAGTGCTGTGTATCAGTGTGTGTGTTCGTGTGTGTGTGTGTGTGTGTGTGTGTGTGTGTGTAAGGAGTCTCCAGTGTCAGTGCTGTGTATCAGTGTGTGTGTGTGTGTGTGTGTGTGTGTAAGTAGTCTCCGGTGTCAGTACTGTGTATCAGTGTGTGTGTGTGTGTGTGTGTGTGTGTGCGTGTGTGTGTAAGGAGTCTCCAGTGTCAGTGCTGTGTACAGTATTGTGTCCTTGTCCTGGTTGTATGTTACTAGTCTCGTGGTGGAGTCACCAGGTTAAAGTTTTTGTTTCTGTTTATATATATATATGTGTGTGTGTGTGTGTGTGTAAGGAGTCTCCAGTGTCAGTGCTGTGTATCAGTGTGTGTGTTCGTGTGTGTGTGTGTGTGTGTGTGTGTGTGTTTTAAGGAGTCTCCAGTGTCAGTGCTGTGTATCAGTGTGTGTGTGTGTGTGTGTGTGTGTGTGTGTGTAAGTAGTCTCCGGTGTCAGTACTGTGTATCAGTGTGTGTGTGTGTGTGTGTGTGTGTGTGCGTGTGTGTGTAAGGAGTCTCCAGTGTCAGTGCTGTGTATCAGGGGGGTGTGTGTGTGTGTGTGTGTGTGTGTGTGTAAGGAGTCTCCAGTGTCAGTGTTCTGTGTGTGTGTGTGTGTGTGTGTGTGTGTGTGTGTGTGTGTGTGTGTGTGAGGAGTCTCCAGTGTCAGTGCTGTGTATCAGTCAGGAGGTGAAGCTGGAACTTCTCCACATCCTTTAGGACAGAGGAGTTCACACTTCCTAGCGGTTTCTATGGTAACGCGACAGCTGAGAGAATAAAGAGAGGCTGTTGAGGGGAAGACTGTTTATAGCTGCTTTAATGTTAGCGAGAATCAGGAGCTAACTAACTGACTTTCTAACATTAAATGTAGCTCCAAATGAATAATTATTTCATTAATGAAGATGGGGAACTAGACACTCGAGGGGCAACTAGTTTTTCTGTCAGACAAATATTACACATAAATATTTAAATTTGTTTATCGTTTTGTTTTTGATTCATTTGTAAATTGTTTAATAAAATGAGTTAAATCTTCGATCTTGTGCGTTATATGACTCTGAAGATCTACAGAAAGTCACATGACTTGCTGATGTTGTGTTTGGTTTCTTCATTCCGAGATTCTGTTTACGTTTTTTACTGGCCCAGAAATAAGCTCCGCCTCCAGAACGAAAACAGCTCTGCCAAAATTTCCTTTAAAGGAGACGTACACATGATAAGAATTAGTTTTGTTTGTTTTTTAACCAACGCAGTGCCATGCCCATGCAGAGGTGGACAGTAGCGAAGTACGTTTACTTGAGTACTGTACTTCAGTACACTTTTTGAGTACCTGTACTTTACTTGAGTATTACTTTTCCTGGAAACTCGTTACTTTAACTTCACTACATTTGAAAGACGAATATTTTACTTTTTACTCCATTACATTTCTGTCGAGGCCATTGAGTAGAAAGTAGTTACGTTAATCAGAGGATGATTTTTTTCACTCTTGTAGCGTTACACGTCATGAAGTTCAGTGGTTTTCCATAATTTTTTTAACTCTGGTCAATCAGTGGACGAAGAATGGACGAAAAATGGACGAAGACAGATCTTCGGCGCAGTGCGCGCATCAATGACCATACTTAGACAATATAATCCATCCATCCATCCATCCATCCATCCATCCATCCATCCATCCATCCATCCATCCATCCATCCATCCATCCATAATATTGCCCACAAGGCATTGCACGCGGGAGGGAGGAGCCTTGAGAACGGTGTAACTTTGACTTGTAATAGAGTAATGTTTGACCAGTAGTACCTGTACTTTCACTCGTAAGGACGTTGTGTACTTTGTCCACCTCTGCCATGGCGCTCCTTTAAGAACTTCAGAAGGTGAGATGTGAGCGTGATGAAGCCCGAGGTTTAGAATTCTTCTACCCTGTTCATAACTGCTTTGGACTTCCTCCAGAGTGAAGAGCTTCAGGCTTAAACACCTCAGCTTCCATTTATTTTCAGAAGCTAAACATCACGATGAAGCTCTGGAGCAGAGGATTTCCCTTCTTCACCAAATCGAAATCTTTCATTTTCAGCTTCACGGCAAAAAGAAGAAGATGAAAGTAACGTCTCGGGAAAGCTCGAGTCCAATCAGTCCGCTTTCTCCAGCACCGGCTGTCTCTTTCTCCTTCTCTTTCTTTCTGTGTCTTCTTCTTCTCCTTCTCTCCATCTCTTCTTCTCTCCATCTCTTCTTTTCTCCGACTCTTCTTTTCTCCGACTCTTCTTTCTTTCTGTCTCTTCTCCTTCTCTCCGTCTCTTCTCCTTCTCTCCATCTCTTCTTTTCTCCATCTCTTCTTTTCTCCTTCTCTTTCTTTCTGTCTCTTCTTCTTCTCTCCGTCTCTTCTCCTTCTCTCCATCTCTTCTTCTCTCCGTCTCTTCTCTCCATCTCTTCTTTTCTCCTTCTCTTTCTTTCTGTCTCTTCTTCTTCTCTCCGTCTCTTCTCCTTCTCTCCGTCTCTTCTCCTTCTCTCCGTCTCTTCTTCCTCTCTCCATCTCTTCTTTTCCTCTCTGTCTCTTCTCCTTATCCTCATCTCTTCTCCTTCTCTCTGACTCATCTTCTCTCCATCTTTTCTTCTGCTCACCGTCTCTTCTTTTCTCTGTCTCTTCCTCTCTCTGTCTCTTCTTATTCTCTTCGTCTTTTCTGCACTCCATCTCTTCTTCTCTCTGTCTTTTCTTCTTTTCTCCATCTTTTCTTCTCCTCTCCATTTCTTCTTCTTCTCTTCGTCTCTTCTTCTCTCCGTCTCTTCTTCTCCTCTCCATCTGTTCTTCTCTCCATCTCTTCTTCTTCTCTTCGTCTCTTCTTCTCTCCATCTCTTCTTTTTCTCTCTGTCTCTTCAAATATCCCATTGCACAGAGAGAAATGGAAGCGTTTAAATAAAGAGTTTTGTTGTTGTTGTTGCCTGATTTCATTGTGACTGTGTCTCTCTGTCGCGACAAATAAACTCATCACGCGTTCATCGTGTCCGCAGAGCGACTTCGCTCACAGGAGCTCCAGGCTCCAAAACCGATGTGTTCAGAAACGATTCATTCATCACATCAAGTGTTTCACCGGCGTCGACGTCGACTTCCTCTTCAGGACCTGGAGCTTTCCCTTTTTTACTTTTCTATACAATAACATCTTTTCTGTATAGTTGCACAAATTGCACACACACACACACACACGGCTTTACTGGTCTGCTTCACTGTAAACCTCGCGATCTGTTCATTATCTAATGAATATTTGTAGCTTTTGTGCGATTTAAAGATTTTTCCGGACAATAGGAAGTGGGCGTGGCTTTACTGAAAGATGCTAAATTAATGTAGAAAGCAGAATTAGCAAAACGTATGCATCACTTTTACCCTGAATTTACAGCAGCCACAGAAACTGTACTGACTTTTTTCCTGCGCAATCGTCAGTTTTCACAAGTTTTTCTAACGTAGTCGGTCACGTAAAAAGCATTAGCATTTTTTTCCTCCTGAATCTTTGTGTCACTGTACACATTTAAGATGAATGTTTATTAGCATTAGTTCAGATAAGATGCTTTGTGCAGCAGATCAACTTTAAATTCACTTCCTGCTTAAAAAACATCAACTCCACAGCATCCGTTAAGAGGAAGTGACAAAAATCAATAGTGTTACCGTTTCCACCGCTTCCTCCTTCATTGACATGAATAATTAGATCTCCGCTTCAGGCTAGTCGTAATCGATCGGCGTCAGATCCCGTCTGATCCCGCTGTAGATTTGTCCGAGAGGATTCGACATGATCACGAGGACGGTCGCTTGTTCGAGGTCAGAGTGAGAGAGCCATCAGTGCGAGAGAGAAAACTGCTGATGGGTATGACAGACGTGTGTAAAGAAGGAGAAGAAAAACCTTCGGGTTCTTTCAAACATCTGTAAATTGACAGAACTCATCAGCGAATCCTAATAATTAGTAATTATCTCAATCTTTCTTACTGATTTAACATTTAGCTTCCTGACAGAAAGGTTCCTCATGGGGTCACTGGATATTTAAATGTTCTCGAGTTTAGCGAAATCTTTAAATCCAAAATGATCCAAAGAACCCTTTAAGGTTCAACACTCCTGCTAGAAAAGGTTTTTAATGATGCATAAGATCCTCATTAAGGATTCTCAGCTGAATAAAATCCTACCTGGAAACCTTTCTGGTAGCAAAACACTCGGTTCTACAGCAACCCTCTAAAACTCTTAATTATCCAAGCAGAACTGAGAGAACCCTCGTTTTGAAGCGTGTAAATAAAAACAGAGTTAGTGTGTAGAACAAGCTCAAAATTTCTCTTCATTACTTTTTAATGAATTCATTTTTAATATCTGGAATCTTTTAGCAGGTAGATTTTAGCCCCCGGTACGCTTCCTGGTTCTACATGGGTTCTTTGGTGGGAAAAATGAAGGATTCTTCACAAATCTACTCACACGAAATAATAAAGAATGAAATCATCCTTAGAACAAAAGGGGTTCTTCAAGTGCTCATTGGATGATTAAGGAGTTTAAACACTCATTATTAAGTGCTTTAAACACAATGTTAGAGTCAGAGAGAAGGAAGATAAAGGCACCGGTCACATGCTGATTATATTATATATGCGATGTTACGGTTTGTGTGTGTGTGTGTGTGTTTGTGTGTGTTAGTAAAATGTTATTGTTGGAAGATTAGCATCTTGCTCATGGCGACTCCCCCACACAGCGTCTCTGGGTAAATATAAAACTAAGCTACGAGGCGGACGTGCAGACAGATAAACGGGTTACGAGCGTATTATCAGCTTCTGCTTGTTTTTTTTTTCGGGGTTAAAGTGGACGTAACGTATCGTACGTCGCTCCACATAATCAACTCGAGAGCGAATTAATGAGAAACACTTTAAGATGAAGGCCTCAGGCGGCTTTACCGCTGCGACTGGATCCTTTTTGCTCTTTTTTTAACGACGGAAATGTTCGAGTGTTTAAACCTGACAGAGATGGATGTGTATCGGTGGAATAATTATTCTACACTTTAGCTATGAGTTTCTAAACGCTCGAGTCGGACTCGGACTTCTTTAGAAAAGAAGAAGAAAATATCTGATACTTTCCCATAGTGCTGCTTCCTCCTGAATTCTCTTCAGCATTGATCATCTGATGCAACAGTTAGAAATGTTAGAGCAGTAAATGCACCTACTTTGCAAAAAAAAAAGAAAAAGAAGAAGAAACAAGAAAGACTTATTTTCAGAGGAATAAACAATGAAATTGACGCTCTCGTTCACACGTGCAGGCTGAGGATTGATAATCAAGCTCAATTCACTTCAAGTGTCATGTTTCATTAAAGGCCGATTCGTTTGGGGCTCAGATCAGATAAACGCAGCTGTGAGGCGAGTGTGTGAGAGCCGAGACAAGGAAGACGAGGTTTGAAAGAGAAACGCTAAAGTTTAGTAAAAATTCAGAAAAAAAATCTGAATAATTACGACAGAGTATTTTGTAACTAGACATTTTCTATCATATAAATGGTAATTATTAAATTTGCTTAATATACTTAATTATTGATCAATGTGAGGCCTGAAGATCCATTCATTCATTGTCTGCCGCTTATCCAAACTACACACGGGGAGCCTGGGCCTATCTCAGGCATAATAGGGCATCCAATACACCCTGGCATGCCAACCCATCGCAGGGCACACACACACTCTCATTCACTCACTACGGACAATTTAGAGATTCCAATCAACCTACCATGCATGTCTTTGGACTGGGGGAGGAAACCCCCGAGGCACAGGGAGAACATGCAAACTCCACACACACATGGCGGAGGTGGGAATCGAACCCCCAACCCTCTAGGTGTGAGGCAAACATGCTAACCACTAAGCCACCGTGCTCCCCAGGCCTGAAGATAATAAAATAAAATGCATTTGAACTATATATACATATACATATACACATATACACATACATACACATACAAAAACACATACATATACACATAAAACAAAACACAAAATACATATATACATATATACATATACATATAAAATATATACATATAAAATATATACATATATATATAAAACATATATATATATAATATATATATATATATATATATATATATATATATATATATATATATATATATATATATATATATTGTATATAATAAAATAAAATAAAATAAAAAGAATTAATACTCAAATGCACTTGAACTATAAATATATTTTTATATTTTAAAATATTTTTCACTTATTTTTATTTAATAAAAGAAAAGAAAAGAAAAGAAAAGAATTGTTTTACTCTGAAACACCAGCGCTGACCCGAGTTCATGTGAATTCAGCTTTAGTGTTTTGATGTAAATCTGGAGAATGATGTCATGGTGTGAATTTTATTATTATTAAAAAAGCAGCTTTTATCCATTTATAGCTACATTTAAAGATCTCAGTCATATTAAATGAGTCGTTCTCTCAACAGCTTCTCTTCTTCCTCCCTCTTTAAGATCAAAACAATTAAGAGCGGAGACTCCTTCTCTAAACCTTCATTAAAACATGCCTCTTTGCAGAAATCAATGATTTTAATTTCTTATAAAAGTCCAGGTTAAACGGTGAATCCAGCCATGAAGTTCCCTCTGAAGGAGCTGTTGCTTTGTTTCTTTAATAAAGCAAATCTCTCACATGAACTGCCAAAACTCAAACAACACATTTCGTGTCCCACCAGAGACAAAAATCTTGCAAAAGGATGCATATTGCTCTGTCCCCAGAGCAGCTTTAGGACTCTCTGACCACTGCCTGGTTCATCTTCTCCCAACATACAGGCCAAAACTTAAATCTGCTAAACCTGTAGTAAGGGCTGTAAAGAAATGGACCAGCGAAACAGAGCAGCACCTACAAGCCTGTTTTGAATGCACTGATTGGAGTATTTTTGAAGCTGGTGTCACTAAATCTGGATGAGCTCACAGAGACTGTAACATCATATATCAGTCTCTGTGAAGACATGTGCATCCCTACCAGGACTTATTTAACATTCAACAATGATAAGCCATGGTTCAGCAAAACTCAGACATCTTCATCAGGCCAAAGAGGATGCCTTCAGGAATGGGGACAGAGTCTTGTACAATCAGGCCAGAAACACACTGAATAAGGAGATTAGGGTGGCTAAGAGGAGCTACGCTAAAAAGCTGGAAAACCAGTTCTCTTCCAACGACCCTGCTTCAGTGTGGAAAGGCCTGAAAGACATCACAAACTACAAGACACCATCCCCCAGCACTGAGGCCAATCAACAACTTGCTGAAGACCTGAACGAGTTTTACTGCAGATTTGAAACTTCCGGTTTAACACCCCACCCCCTCATCTGAACATCTCTCTATACAGCCATTAACACCTCCAGCAACCCCCCTCTTCCCCCCTCCTGCACTTCGGATCAGTGAAGATGATGTGCGTCAGATCTTCCTGAAGCAGAAGAGAAGAAAAGCACCAGGCCCAGACGGTGTCACACCAGCCTGTCTGAGAACCTGTGCTGACCAGCTGGCCTTCATCTTTTCACAGGTCTTCAATAGATCACTGGAGCTGTGTGAAGTCCCTGCCTGCTTCAAACGTTCCACCATCATCCCCATCCCAAAAAAAACCCAAGATGACAGGACTTAATGACTACAGACCTGTTGCTTTAACGTCTGTGGTCATGAAGTCGTTTGAAAGACTGGTATTGTCTTATCTGAAGAACATCACTGGACCCTTACTGGACCCCCTGCAGTTTGCTTACCGAGCAAACAGGTCCGTGGATGATGCAGTCAACATGGGACTGCACTTCATCCTACAGCATCTGGACAAATCAGGGACTTATGTGAGGCTCCTGTTTGTGGACTTTAGTTCGGCCTTCAACACCATCATCCCAACACTCCTCCAGATCGAACTAACCCAGCTCTCTGTCCCTAGCTCTATCTGTCAGTGGATCACCAGCTTTCTGACAGATAGGCATCAGCTAGTGAAACTGGTGAAATTCACGTCATACAGCCGCACCACCAGCACTGGCGCCCCCCAGGGTTGTGTCCTCTCCCCACTGCTCTTCTCCCTTTACACCAATGACTGCACCTCCACTGATCCATCTGTCAAGCTCCTGAAGTTCACGGACGACACTACAGTCATCGGCCTCATCCAGGACGGTGATGAGTCTGCTTACAGACAAGGGGATTGAGCAGCTGGCTGCCTGGTGTAGTCGTTTAAAAACCTGGAGCTCAACACGCTCAAAACAGTGGAGATGATAGTGGACTTCAGGAGGAACACCCCTGCACTCCCCCCACCCACCATCATGAACAGCACTGTACCAACAGTGGAGTCATTCAGGTTCCTGGGCACCACCA
>JAUCMX010000022.1:1132228-1189728 GCA_033459395.1 Hemibagrus guttatus | reverse complement strand
ATAAACGTGTGTGTGTGTGTAATATAAACGTGTGTGTGTGTGTGTGTGTGTTTTTAATATAAACGTGTGTGTGTAATATAAATGTGTGTGTGTGTGTGTGTAATATAAACATGTGTATGTGTGTGTAATATAAACGTGTGTGTGTTATATAAACGTGTGTGTGTGTGTGTTATATAAATTGTGTGTGTGTGTGTGTGTGTGTGTGTGTAATATAAATGCATGTGTGTGTGTTTGTGTAATATAAATGTGTGTGTGTGTGTTTGTGTAATATAAATGTGTGTGTGTGTAATATAAACGTGTGTGTAATATAAACGTGTGTGTGTTATATAAACGTGTGTGTGTGTGTTGTTATATAAAAGTTTGTGTGTGTGTTTGTGTGTGTGTGTAATATAAACATGTGTGTGTGTGTGTGTAATATAAATGTCTGTGTGTGTGTAATATAAACATGTGTGTGTGTTTGTGTAATATAAACATGTGCGTGTAATATAAAATGTGAGTTGTGTGAATTTGGTTTTTGGTGTAATTTATGAAAACATGTTTTTTATGTGTGGTGGTGTTATATAAATGTGTGTGTGTGTGTTATGTGTGTGTTGTTTGTGTAATATAAATGTGTGTGTATGTCGTGTGTGTGTGTGTAATATAAACTGTGTGGTGTGTGTAATATAAATGTGGTGTTATAGACGTGTGTTTGTGTAATATCGTGTGTGTGTGTGTGTGTGTATATAAGTGTTTTGTGTGTATATGTGTGTGTGTGTGTATCTTAATAAAAGTGTGTGTGTGTGTCGTGTGTGTGTGTGTATATAAATGTCTGTGTGTGTTAATATAAACATGTGTGTGTGTTTGTGTAATATAAACATGTGCGTGTAATATAAACTGTGATGTTGTGTAGTGTATGTGTTGATGTGTGTAATATAAAGTGTATGTGTAATATAAATGTGTGAGGTGTGTGTGTTATATAAACGTGTGTGTGTGTGTGTGTGTGTGTGTAAAAGTAACGTGTGTGTGTATATATAACGTGTGTGTGTGTGAGTCTCTGTGTGTGTGTTATAAATGTGTGTGTGTAATATAAATGTGTGTGTGTGTGTGTGTGTAATATAAACGTGTGTGTGTGTGTTTTGTGTGTGTAATATAAACGTGTGTGTGTGTAATATAAACGTGTGTGTGTGTTTTTTGGGTGAATATAAATGTATGTGTGTGTGTTTGTTAATATAAACGTGTGTTTTTGTGTGTTGTGTGTGTGTGTGATATAAACTGTGTGTGTGTGTGTGTGTGTGTGGATATAAACGTGTGTGTGTGTGTAATATAAACGTGTGTGTGTAATATAAATGTGTGTGTGTGTGTATATAAAGTGTGTGTGTATGTGTGTAATATAAATGTGTGTGTGTGTGTGTGTGTAATATAAACGTGTGTGTTTTAATATAAACGTGTGTGTGTGTGTGTGTGTGTGTGTGTGTAATATAAACGTGTGTGTGTAATATAAATGTGTGTGTTGTGTTTTAATATAAACATGTGTATGTGTGTGTAATATAAACGTGTGTGTGTTATATAAACGTGTGTGTGTTTTGTTATATAAAGTGTGTGTTTTTTTGGGGGTGTGTTAATATAAATGCTGTGTGTGTGTTTGTGTAATATAAACGTGTGTGTGTGTGTTTGTGTAATATAAATGTGTGTGTGTGTAATATAAACGTGTGTTTTTGTGTTTTTATATAAACGTGTGTGTGTGTGTGTGTTATATAAAAGTTTGTGTGTGTGTTTGTGTGTGTGTGTAATATAAACATGTGTGTGTGTGTGTGTGTGTAATATAAATGTCTGTGTGTGTGTAATATAAACAAGTGTGTGTAATATAAACATGTGTGTGTGTTTGTGTAATATAAACATGTGTGTGTAATATAAATGTGTGTGTGTTTGTGTAATATAAACGTGTGTGTGTTAATATAAACGTGTGTGTGTGTAATATAAACGTGTGTGTGTATGTGTTATATAAATGTGTGTGTGTGTGTGTGTGTAATATAAACATGTGTGTGTGTTTGTGTTATATAAATGTGTGTGTGTAATATGTGTGTGTAATATAAACGTGTGTGTTTTTGTGTAATATAAACGTGTGTGTGTGTAATATAAACATGTGTGTTTTTTAATATAAATGTATGTGTGTGTGTTTGTGTAATATAAACGTGTGTGTGTAATATAAACATGTGTGTGTGTGTGTGTAATATAAATGTCTGTGTGTGTGTAATATAAACGTGTGTGTGTGTGTGTGTAATATAAACATGTGTGTGTAATATAAACGTGTGTGTGTGTGTGTTGTTTTTATATAAGTGTGTGTGTGTGTTTGTGTGTGCGTGTGTGTGTGTGTAATATAAATGTCTGTGTGTGTGTAATATAAACATGTGTGTTTTAATATAAACGTGTGTGTGTGTGTGTTTGTGTGTGTGTGTGTAATATAAACGTGTGTGTGTAATATAAATGTGTGTGTGTATGTGTGTAATATAAATGTGTGTGTGTGTGTGTAATATAAATGTGTGTGTGTGTGTGTTTTAATATAAACATGTGTGTGTGTGTGTGTGTGTGTGTAATATAAACGTGTGTGTGTGTATAATATAAACGTGTGTGTGTGTGAGTCTCTGTGTGTGTGTAATATAAATGTGTGTGTGTGTGTGTGTGTAATATAAACGTGTGTGTGTGTGTGTAATATAAATGTGTGTGTGTATGTGTGTAATATAAATGTGTGTGTGTGTGTGTAATATAAAAGTGTGTGTGTGTGTATAATATAAATTTTGTGTGTGTTTTTGTGTGTTTTGTGTAATATAAACATGTGTGTGTAATATAAACTTTGTGTGTGTGTGTGTGTGTTTTGTGTGTGTAAATATAAATGTGTTTGTGTAATATAAACGTGTGTGTGTGTGTGTAATATAAACGTGTGTGTGTTATATAAACGTGTGTGTGTGTGTAATATAAACGTGTGTGTGTATGTGTTATATAAAAGTGTGTGTGTGTGTTTGTGTGTGTGTGTAATATAAACATGTGTGTGTGTGTGTGTGTGTGTAATATAAACATGTGTGTTTGTGTAATATAAACATGTGTGTGTAATATAAACGTGTGTGTGTGTTGTGTTTTTTTGTGTGTAAAATATAAATGTGTTTGTGTAATATAAACGTGTGTGTGTGTGTAATATAAACATGTGTATGTGTGTGTAATATAAACGTGTGTGTGTTATATAAACGTGTGTGTGTATGTGTTATATAAAAGTGTGTGTGTGTGTTTGTGTGTGTGTGTAATATAAACATGTGTGTGTGTGTGTTTTAATATAAATGTATGTGTGTGTAATATAAACGTGTGTGTGTGTGTGTGTTTTGTGTGCAATATAAACATGTGTGTGTGTGTGTGTGTGTGTTTTTGTGTGTGTGTGTGTGTGTGTGTTTTTTTGGGGGTAATATAAACGTGTGTGTGTGTGTTTTAATATAAATGTATGTGTGTGTGTTTGTGTTATATAAACGTGTGTGTGTGTAATAAAAACCCGTGTGTGTAATATAAACGTGTGTGTGTTATATAAATGTGTGTGTGTGTAATATAAACGTGTGTGTGTGTGTTATATAAAAGTGTGTGTGTGTGTTTGTGTGTAATATAAACATGTGTGTGTGTGTGGGGTGTGTGTGTAATATAAATGTCTGTGTGTGTGTAATATAAACATGTGTGTTTTTTAAATATAAACGTGTGTGTGTAATGTGTTTGTGTGTGTGTGTGAAATATAAACGTGTGTGTGTAATATAAACGTGTGTGTGTAATATAAATGTGTGTGTATGTGTGTAATATAAATGTGTGTGTGTGTGTGTGTGTAATATAAATGTATGTGTGTGTGTTTGTGTAATATAAACATGTGTGTGTAATATAAATGTGTGTTTTATGTGTGTAATATAAATGTGTGTGTGTGTGTGTGTGTGTAATATAAACGTGTGTGTGTGTGTAATATAAACATGTGTGTGTGTAATATAAATGTATGTGTGTGTGTTTGTGTAATATAAACATGTGTGTGTAATATAAACGTGTGTGTTTTTTTTTATATAAACGTGTGTGTGTGTAGTATAAATGTGTGTGTGTAATATAAACGTGTGTGTAATATAAACGTGTGTGTGTTATATAAACGTGTGTGTGTGTGTGTAATATAAACATGTGTGTGTGTGTGTGTTTTTAATATAAATGTATGTGTGTGTGTGTGTGTAATATAAACGTGTGTGTGTATGTGTGTAATATAAATGTGTGTGTGTGTGTGTAATATAAACGTGTGTGTTTTATAATATAAATGTCTGTGTGTGTGTAATATAAACATGTGTGTGTTTGTGTAATATAAACATGTGTGTGTAATATAAACATGTGTGTGTGTGTGTAAAATATAAACGTGTGTGTGTAATATAAACGTGTGTGTGTAATATAAATGTGTGTGTATGTGTGTAATATAAATGTGTGTGTGTGTGTGTAATATAAACGTGTGTGTGTGTGTAATATAAACGTGTGTGTGTGTATGTGTGTTTAATATAAATGTGTGCGTGTTATATAAACGTGTGTGTGTGTAATATAAACGTGTGTGTGTTTGTGTGTGTGTGTAATATAAACATGTGTGTGTGTGTGTGTGTTTTAATATAAACATGTGTATGTGTGTGTGTGTGTATAATATAAACGTGTGTGGGTATGTGTGTAATACAAATGTGTGTGTGTTTTAATATAAATGTGTGTGTGTGTGTGTGTGTAATATAAACATGTGTGTGTGTGTGTGTGTGTGTGTGTGTGTAATATAAACGTGTGTGTGTGTATAATATAAACGTGTGTGTGTGTGAGTCTCTGTGTGTGTGTAATATAAATGTTTGTGTGTGTAATATAAATGTGTGTGTGTGTGTGTTTTTTAATATAAACGTGTGTGTGTGTGTAATATAAACGTGTGTGTGTAATATAAATGTGTGTGTATGTGTGTAATATAAACATGTGTGTGTTTGTGTAATATAAACATGTGTGTGTAATATAAACATGTGTGTGTGTGTGTGTAAAATATAAACGTGTGTGTGTAATATAAACGTGTGTGTGTAATATAAATGTTTGTGTGTGTGTGTAATATAAACGTGTGTGTGTGTGTAATATAAACGTGTGTGTGTAATATAAATGGGGTGTGTGTGTAATATAAACGTGTGTGTGTTATATAAACGTGTGTGTGTGTAATATAAACGTGTGTGTGTTTGTGTGTGTGTGTAATATAAACATGTGTGTGTGTGTGTTTTTAATATAAACATGTGTATGTGTGTGTGTGTGTATAACATAAACGTGTGTGTATGTGTGTAATATAAATGTGTGTGTGTAATATAAACATGTTGTGTGTGTGTATAATATAAATGTCTGTGTGTGTGTAATATAAACGTGTGTGTGTGTGTGTTTTTAATATAAACATGTGTTTTAATATAAACGTGTGTGTGTGTGTGTGTAATATAAATGTATGTGTGTGTGTTTGTGTAATATAAATATGTGTGTGTGTGTGTTATATAAAAGTGTGTGTGTGTGTGTGTGTGTTTTTAATATAAACGTGTGTGTGTAATATAAACGTGTGTGTGTTATATAAACGTGTGTGTGTGTGTGTGTGTTTTTTTTAATATAAATGTATGTGTGTGTGTGTAATATAAACGTGTGTGTGTAATATAAATGTGTGTGTGTATGTGTGTAATATAAATGTGTGTGTGTGTGTGTGTGTGTAATATAAACGTGTGTGTGTATAATAAAAAGTGTCTGTGTGTGTGTAATATAAACATGTGTGTGTTTGTGTAATATAAACATGTGTGTTTTTGTGTGTGTGTGTGTGTTTTTTGGGGTAAAATATAAACGTGTGTGTGTAATATAAACGTGTGTGTGTAATATAAATGTGTGTGTGTAATATAAATGTGTGTCTATGTGTGTAATATAAATGTGTGTGTGTGTAATATAAACGTGTGTGTGTAATATAAATGTGTGTGTATGTGTGTAATATAAATGTGTGTGTGTGTGTGTGTTTAATATAAATGTGTGTGTGTGTGTAATATAAACATGTGTGTGTGTGTGTGTTTTAATATAAATGTATGTGTGTGTTTGTGTAATATAAACGTGTGTGTGTAATATAAACGTGTGTGTTTTTTTTTATATAAACGTGTGTGTGTGTGTGTGTTATATAAAAGTGTGTGTGTGTGTGTGTGTGTGTGTTTTTAATATAAACATGTGTGTGTGTGTGTGTTATATAAAAGTGTGTGTGTGTGTGTAATATAAACGTGTGTGTGTGTGTTTTTAATATAAACGTGTGTGTGTAATATAAATGTGTGTGTGTATGTGTGTAATATAAATGTGTGTGTGTGTGTGTGTGTAATATAAACGTGTGTGTGTATAATATAAATGTCTGTGTGTGTGTAATATAAACATGTGTGTGTTTGTGTAATATAAACATGTGTGTGTAATATAAACAATTGTGTGTGTTTTTGTGTGTGTAAATATAAATTTTTTAATTGTGTGTGTGTTTTGTTTTTTTTAATATAAACGTGTGTGTTTTTAATATAAACGTGTGTGTAATATAAATTTTGTGTGTTTTTTTAATATAAACGTGTGTGTGTTTTTTTAATAAAAAAAACGTGTGTGTTTTAATATAAACGTGTGTTTTAATATAAACGTGTGTGTTTTTTTTTATATAAACGTGTGTGTGTGTGTGTTATATAAAAGTGTGTGTGTGTGTGTGTGTGTTTTAATATAAACATGTGTGTGTGTGTGTGTGTATAATATAAATGTATGTGTGTGTGTGTGTGTTTAATATAAACATGTGTGTGTAATATAAACATGTGTGTGTGTGTGTGTGTGTGTGTAAAATATAAACGTGTGTGTGTAATATAAACGTGTGTGTGTAATATAAATGTGTGTGTATGTGTGTAATATAAATGTGTGTGTGTGTAATATAAACGTGTGTGTGTTTGTGTGTGTGTGTAATATAAACATGTGTGTGTGTGTTTTTTTTTTAATATAAACATGTGTGTTTTTAATAAAAAATGTGTGTTTTTGTGTGTGTGTTTTTTAAAATATAAACGTGTGTGTGTAATATAAACATGTGTGTGTGTGTAATATAAATGTGTGTGTGTGTGTGTTATATAAACGTGTCTGTGTGTGTAATATAAACGTGTGTGTGTGTGTGTGTGTTATATAAAAGTGTGTGTGTGTGTGTTAATATAAACGTGTGTGTGTGTGTAATATAAACTTTTTTTGTGTGTGTGTGTGTTATAAAAAACGTGTGTGTTTTTTAATATAAACGTGTTGTGTGTGTGTGTTATATAAAAGTGTGTGTGTTTGTGTTTTGTGTTTTAATATAAACATGTTTTTGTGTTTTGTGTAATATAAACATGTGTGTTTGTTATATAAACGTGTGTGTGTGTGTAATATAAACGTGTGTGTGTGTGTTATATAAAAGTGTGTGTGTGTGTTTGTGTGTGTGTGTAATATAAACGTGTGTGTGTGTGTTTTAATATAAACATGTGTGTGTGTGTGTGTGTGTTTTAATATAAACGTGTGTGTGTAATATAAATGTGTGTGTGTATGTTTGTAATATAAATTTGTGTGTGTGTGTGTAATATAAACGTGTGTGTGTGTGTGTGTGTAATATAAACATGTGTGTGTGTGTGTGTGTGTGTAATATAAATGTATGTGTGTGTGTTTGTGTAATATAAACGTGTGTGTGTAATATAAACGTGTGTGTGTTATATAAACGTGTGTGTGTGTGTTATATAAAAGTGTGTGTGTGTGTGTAATATAAACAGTTGTGTGTGTGTGTAATATAAATGTATGTGTGTGTGTTTGTGTAATATAAACATGTGTGTGTAATATAAAACGGGTGTGTGTAATATAAATGTGTGTGTGTATGTGTGTAATATAAATGTGTGTGTGTTTTAATATAAAGTGTGTGTGTGTTTTATAATATAAATGTCTGTGTGTGTAATATAAACATGTGTGTGTGTTTGTTAATATAAACATGTGTGTGTAATATAAACATGTGTGTGTGTGTGTTTGTGTGTGTGTGTAAAATATAAACGTGTGTGTGTAATATAAACGTGTGTGTGTGTGTGTGTGTGTTTTTTATATAAACGTGTGTGTGTGTGTAATATAAACTTTGTGTGTGTGTGTGTTTGTGTGTGTGTGTAATATAAACGTGTGTGTGTGTGTGTAATATAAACGTGTGTGTGTGTGTGTGTAATATAAATGTATGTTTGTGTGTGTGTGTGTGTATGTGTGTGTTTAATATAAACGTGTGTGTGTGTGTATAATATAAACGTGTGTGTGTGTGAGTCTGTGTGTGTGTGTGTAATATAAATGTGTGTGTGTGTGTGTATAATGTAAACGTGTGTGTGTAATATAAATGTGTGTGTGTATGTGTGAAATATAAATGTGTGTGTGTGTGTAATATAAACGTGTGTGTGTGTTTGTGTAATATAAACATGTGTGTGTAATATAAATGTGTGTGTGTGTGTGTGTGTGTTTTTGTGTATGTGTGTGTAAAATATAAACATGTGTGTGTAATATAAACGTGTGTGTGTGTGTGTGTGTGTAATATAAACGTGTGTGTGTTATATAAACGTGTGTGTGTGTGTAATATAAAAGTGTGTGTGTGTGTTTGTGTGTGTGTGTAATATAAACGTGTGTGTGTGTGTGTGTAATATAAACATGTGTGTGTGTGTGTGTTTTAATATAAATGTATGTGGGGTGTTTGTGTAATATAAACGTGTGTGTGTGTGTAATATAAACATGTGTGTGTGTGTGTGTGTGTAATATAAACATGTGTGTGTGTGTGTTTTTAATATAAATGTATGTGTGTGTGTTTGTGTAATATAAACGTGTGTTTGTGTGTTATATAAACGTGTGTGTGTAATATAAATGTATGTGTGTGTGTGTTTGTGTGTGTGTGTGTAATATAAACGTGTGTGTGTGTGTGTAATATAAATGTATGTGTGTGTGTTTGTGTAATATAAAAGTGTGTTTGTGTTTGTTATATAAACGTGTGTGAGTAATATAAACGTGTGTGTGTGTAATATAAACATCTGTGTGTGTGTGTAATATAAATGTATGTGTGTGTGTTTGTGTTATATAAACATGTGTGTGTGTGTGTGTGTGTGTGTGTGTGTTAATATAAACATGTGTGTGTGTGTGTAATATAAACGTGTGTGTGTGTGTGTGTGTGTGTGTTTTTTGGGTAATATAAACGTGTGTGTGTGTGTGTAGTTCAGTGGTTCATCTGCAGGTTAAAGTCATTTACAGTGTGTGTTTTTTTCTGTGCTGTTTGTGAATAATGGTGTGACGATGAGGAGGGGTGTGAAAACTCACACTGAGGTGATTTTGTTTATTGATGGAAACTTCATCGACTCCTTAAACACACACACACACACCCACACACACAAAACAGACACACACACACACACACACACACACACACACACACACACACACACAGACACACACACAGAGTTTCCCTCCTGACCTTCAGAAAAGCTTTTACACTTTCATCTCCGAGTTCCTTCCTCAACACGGTTCGGTTCAGAGTGTGAAGTCCTCCATTACGCTCAACTCTGACCTTCAGCTTCAGAACGTTCTTCATGTACCCTAATCCTGCTCCTCACTGCGGTCAGGAAAGGTCAAACACGCTCAGGAGCACCATTCAAGGACAATAATAAATACACAAACATCATAAATACATGAAGACCACTGTTCTGAATAAAATATTTAATAAAGTTAAACTTTCTCTTTAGTGTAGCAGACCAACACACACACACACACACACACACACACACACACACACGTTTATATTACACACACACACACACACACACACAAACACAAAACACATACATTTATATTACACATACATTAATATTACACACACACACACACATACATTTATATTACACACACACACAACACACATTTATATTACACACATTTATATTACACACACACACATACTCACACATACATACACACACACATACATTTATATTACACACATTTATATTACACACACACACACACACACACACACACACACACAACACACGTTTATATTACACACACACACACACACACACAAACACAAACACACATACATTTATATTACACATACATTAATATTACACACACACACACACACACATACATTTATATTACACACACACACAACACACATTTATATTACACACATTTATATTACACACACACACATACTCACACATACATACACACACACATACATTTATATTACACACATTTATATTACACACACACACACACACACACACACATACACACACACATACATTTATATTACACATACATTCATATTACACACACACAAAATACACACATTTATATTACACACACACATACACACACACATTTATATCACACACATTTATATTACACACACACACATACACACACACACATTTATATTACACACACACACATACACACACACACACATTTATATAACACACACACATACACACACATACATTTATATTACACATACATTCATATTACACACACACACACACACACACACACATACATTTATATTACACACACACAAACACACATTTATATTACACACATTTATATTACACACACACATACATACACACACACATACATTTATATTACACACATTTATATTACACACACACACACGCATACACACACACATACATTTATATTACACATACATTCATATTACACACACACACACAAAATACACACATTTATATTACACACACACATACACACACACACACACACAAAATTTATATCACACACATTTATATTACACACACACACACACATTTATATTACACACACACATACACACACACATTTATATTACACACACACACATACACACACACATTTATGTAACACACACACAACACACATTTATATTACACACACACACACTTTTATATTACAAACACATTTATATTACACACACACACATTTATATTACACAGACACACACACACACACACACACACACACATTTATATTACACACATATACACACATACACATTTATATTACACACACACACACACACACACACACACACACACACACACACAGGATCATATGCTGTTCTACACTCAATTCAATTCAATTTTCAATTCAATTTATTTGTATAGCGCCTTTTACAATGGACATTGTCTCAAAGCAACTTTACAAAAATAGAGAAACAGAAAGCAGAGGGAAAAAAAGAATCATTAAATTATTAAACTATTTTATCCTTAATGAGCAAGATCTGAGGAAGATCTGAGGAACAAACCTTGAGAGGAACTGGACTCAGAAGGGAACCCATCCTCATTTGGGTGACACCGGACAGTAAATAATGTAAATGTAAATAGTGTCCTCTCTACAACAGCAACCAAGGGCCCATGAGGAACTATTAGGTCAATGTAGTTTCTGAGTTCATTATAGACACTAATTCCTTGCTGTCAAAGCTGACAGGTGTAACAGCAGGTCAGTGAGAGAGAGAGAGAGAGAGAGCAGATCAACAGAGAAAGACACAGAGAGAGAGAGAGAGAGAGAGAGAGAGAGAGAGAGAGAGAGAGAGAGAGAGAGAGAGAGTTCTGCTCCTTTACCCAAGAAAAACTATACGTTGAAGGCTTGACTAAACAAATGTGTCTTCAGCCTAGACTTAAACACTGAGACTGTGTCTGAATCCCCAACACTGATTGGAAGACTGTTCCATAACTGTGGGGCTTTGTAAGAAAAAGCTCTGCCCCCTGCTGTAGCCTTTACTACTTGAACTACTACCAAATAACCTGCACCCTTTGATCTGAGTAGGCGTGGCGGATCATAAACAACAAAAAGGTCACTCAGGTATTGTGGCGCGAGACCATTTAGTGCTTTATAGGTCAGTAACAGTATTTTATAATCAATGTGGAATTTGACTGGGGGTCAGTGTAGTGTGGCTAAGATAGGAGTGATGTGTTCATATCTTCTGGTTCTAGTTAGGACTCGCCTGCATTCTAGACTAACTGGAGCTTGTTCATGCTCCTACTGGAACATCCAGACAGTAAGGCACTACAATAATCCAACCTAGAGCTAACAAAAGCATGAACTAGTTTTTCTACATCATGAAGCGACATCATATTCCTTATATTAGCAATATCGCTACACGATTCTACAGCGTCTGAGAAACACAGAACACAATAACAATTCCAAAAACAGGAGGAATCAGACGAAGAGGAAAAGGTAGGTATAGTGTGGGAATGGAATTCTTCCCTCTGATTGGACGAGACATCTGTCACTCAGGATATACAGGAAGTCCAGCAGGCTGCAGCAGTAGAAAGTGGATTGGTGTGTGTATGAACGCAGCTCTGCTCTTATAGCGCTCCTTACATCCTTTAATCTGGAATAGTTTGGTCTTCCGAACATTCCTGCGTTCTTCAGGAGTGTTTTTAGAGATCGCAAACTAATCTTTACGCCATGATACGCTATCAGTATATCCAAAATCACGCCATGTGAACGTCCTTCCTCAAAGTAGCGCTGAATGAACTCCATTTTCTTATAAAGATAAATATATATGTTTGTTATTTTCTTTAAAAGATTTAAAGTTGCACTATCGACAAAACAAATGGTTTAAAGTGAAGGCAGAACTCCACACATGTACAAGAAATAAAGTTAGATACACAATTTCCTACATCCTGTATATCCTGAGTGACAGATGTCTCGTCCAATCAGAGGGAAGAATTCCATTCACACACTATACCCAACTTTTCCACTTTGTCTGATTCGTCCTCATGTTTTCTGATCTGTTATTGTGTCCTGCACTTCTTGGCCAGCGTATGATACACTCGACTCGACTCCTATTAGATTTACTTTAGATCACAATTTCTTCTCATTCAAAATTAATATCATATTAGAGTTTAAAATATTTTTTTATGAATGTTATGTCACATCATATTACATTTGAGAGCAAAGTTTCTTTCTCCAGTCAGTATTTTCTATCCCTGATTTTTTCAGCATCAGATTCTGTTACCTTTTCTCAGGTGTACCACTGTGTACAAGTAAAAATATGAACCTCAAACTAAAGAATATCTGGCAACCCCGGAGACACGGGAGGATTTTAATAATCTAAATACAGAGCTCAGAAAAATCAGAAGTAACTCTCAGAAGTAAAAAAAAAAAAACATGGTGTATATGGGATTAATCTCAGGAAGCTTCGACAAGGACGACGGTGAAGGTTAAGGAAGAAAAAAAAGAAGAACTTTCATTATTCGGTCCTTTGTGCAGCTCCACGTGAAGGAGGACGAATCTGATTACGTCTCTCCTCTAAACCTCATCAACACGACCTCACCGTCTCCAACAGCTCTCAGGTCAGTCTGCTAAACCAGGCTGATTTCTGTACCTTCATCACATTGGATTTATCATTAAAAAAGCAATTATTAGTTATTTTATTCTCATACTTTAAACAGAACAAACAAACTGAAAATGAATAAGGATATTTTTAATCTGAATTAATTAGTTTAAGGTTTCAACATTGTTTCATATGAATTCATTTCAAATGGTTTATTTCTCCAGTTTTCGTTGTTTTGATTTCAGATTTAATTTCAGATCGTTTTACTTTCTTGTCTGTTGCGATTAAGAAAATTTTTTTAATTTTAAAGTTTTATTAATTTTTAAATAATAATAATAATAATAATAATAATAATAATAATAATAATAATAATAATACACTATATTGCCAAATGTTTTGGGACACCCCTCCAAATCATTGAATTCCAATCACTTCCATGACCACAGGTGTATGACATCTTCAGCATACCAAGACATTTTGGACAATTTCATGCTCCCAGCTTTGTGGGAACAGTTTGGGGATGACCCCTTCCTGTTCCAACATGACTGCACACCAGTGACCAAAGCAAGGTCCATAAAGACATGGATGAGTGAGTTTGGTGTGGAGGAACTTGACTGTCCTGCACAGAGTCCTGACCTCAACCCCATAGAACACCTTTGGGATGAATTAGAGCGGAGACTGCGAGCCA
The DNA here is from genome assembly GCA_033459395.1 of Hemibagrus guttatus. NCBI lineage: Eukaryota > Metazoa > Chordata > Actinopteri > Siluriformes > Bagridae > Hemibagrus > Hemibagrus guttatus. Next base: position 1,175,659 of record JAUCMX010000022.1, on the reverse strand, counting down.
GGCCTTCTCGTCCAACATCAGTGCCTGACCTCAGAAATGCGCTTCTAGAGGAACGGTCAAAAATTCCCATAAACACACTCCTAAACCTTGTGGAAAGCCTTCCCAGAAGAGTTGAAGCTGTTATAGCTGTTATAGGGCGGGACAACTCCATATTACATTCATGTGCATGTAAAGGCAGACGTCCCAAAATCTTTGGCAATATAGTATGTTTCTGCTACTAATACTATTAAAATTATTACTAATACTAGTCCTCCTCCTCATGCTCCTAACATTATTCACATCTCAACTAATTAGAATATGGTGACATGCCAATCAGCTAATCAACTCAAAACACCTGCAAAGGTTTCCTGAGCCTTCAAAATGCTCTCTCAGTTTGGTTCACTAGGCTACACAATCATGGGGAAGACTGCTGACCTGACAGTTGTCCAGAAGACAATCATTGACCCCCTTCACAAGGAGGATAAGCCACAAACATTCATTGCCAAAGAAGCTGGCTGTTCACAGAGTGCTGTATCCAAGCATGTTCACAGGAAGTGGAGTGGAAGGAAAAAGTGTGGAAGAAAAAGATGCACAACCAACCGAGAGAACCGCAGCCTTATGAGGATTGTCAAGCAAAATCCATTCAAGAATTTGAGTGAACTTCACAAGGAATGGACTGAGGCTGGGGTCAAGGCATCAAGAGCCACCACACACAGACGTGTCAAGGAATTTGGCTACAGTTGTCGTATTCCTCTTGTTAAGCCACTCCTGAACCACAGACAACGTCAGAGGCGTCTTACCTGGGCTAAGGAGAAGAAGAACTGGACTGTTGCCCAGTGGTCCAAAGTCCTCTTTTCAGATGAGAGCAACTTTTGTATTTCATTTGGAAACCAAGGTCCTAGAGTCTGGAGGAAGGGTGGAGAAGCTCATAGCCCAAGTTGCTTGAAGTCCAGTGTTAAGTTTCCACAGTCTGTGATGATTTGGGGTGCAATGTCATCTGCTGGTGTTGGTCTATCGTGTTTTTTGAAGACCAAAGTCACTGCACCCATTTACCAAGAAATTTTGGAGCACTTCCTGCTTCCTTCTGCTGACCAGCTTTTTGAAGATGCTGATGTCATTTTCCAGCAGGATTTGGCACTGCCCACACTGCCAAAAGCACCAAAAGTGGGTTAAATGACCATGGTGTTGGTGTGCTTGACTGGCCAGCAAACTCACCAGACCTGACCCCCATAGAGATTCTGTGGGGTATTGTCAAGAGGAACATGAGAAACGAGAGACCAAAAAATGCAGATGAGCTGAAGGCCACTGTCAAAGAAACCTGGGTTTCCATACCACCTCAGCAGTGCCACAAACTGATCATCTCCATGCCACGCCAAATTGAGGCAGTAATTAAAGCAAAAGGAGCCCCTACCAAGTATTGAGTAGTCTGTGTGCATTGAATTTATTTAATACACGAGTTTCACAATTTGAGTTGAATTACTGAAATAAATGAACTTTTCCACGACATTCTAATTTATTGAGATGTATCTGTAATTAAGCACGTTCCTCACCGCACATGAGGAACGTGAGGATTTTATTCCCACAGCACAGTGATGTTCAGTTCAGGATTCAGATGGTCAGGAGGTTTTCAGTATCATACAGACCCATGACATTAAATGTAACCATAAACGGTTAAATGTTATGATGCGGTTCTTTAATAAATACAATTTTATGACACACAATCCAACATTAACGCGCTGTGAAGGAGAACGAAGGAGGCGCTGACGGAGTAATCACTCACTCAGAACTCAGCACAGCTTTCCCACTCCTACAGCTCTATGAATAATTATGAATATTTGAACTGATATTAGCGCTTTTGCATTTACGTCATAACTCACACACACACACACACACACACACACACACACACACACACACACGTTTCCTTTTTAGCTGATAACAGAGGTGTAAAATACGAGCCTCATTACAGAGGGACAGAGATGAATCCGTCAGCGTGATGTGTTACACCGACTCACAGCCTTAATATGCTGCGGCCTCAAACATATGAATATTCATGAGCTCATTATATATTCACATTACATCATACTAATGAGAGAAGACACCAGATCCTTCAACATCACAGTATACAGGAAGACATGTCTCTCTCTCTCCATCTCTCTCTCTCCTCTCTCTCTCTCTCTCTCTCTCTCTCTCTCTCTCTCTCTCTCTCTCTCTCTCTCTCCCCTTTTACATCTCTCCATCTGTCTCTCTCTCTACCTCTCTCTCTCTATTTCTCTCCATCTCCCTGTCTCTCTCTCTCTCTGTTTGTCTATCGTTTAATCTTTCTCTATCTGTCTCTCTATCATTCTGTCTGTCTCTCTAAAATTTGGTCTGTTTTTTTAGCATTTTGTCTGTCTCTCTATAATTCTCTCTCTCTCTCTCTCTCCCCTTTTACATCTCTCCATCTGTCTCTCTCTCTACCTCTCTCTCTCTATTTCTCTCCATCTCCCTGTCTCTCTCTCTCTCTCTCAGTTTGTCTATCGTTTAATCTTTCTCTATCTGTCTCTCTATCATTCTGTCTGTCTCTCTAAAATTTGGTCTGTTTTTTTAGCATTTTGTCTGTCTCTCTATAATTCTCTCTGTCCTTTTAACATTCTGTCTGTCTCTCTATAATTCTGTATGTTTCTCTATCATTCTGTCTGTCTGTCTCTCTATTATTCTGTCTGTCTCTCTTTCTATCATTCTGTGTGTCTCTCTATCATTCTGTCTGTCTCTCTTTCTATCATACAGTCTGTCTATCATTCTGTCTGTCTCTCTTTCTCTCTCTCTCTCTCTCTCTCTCTCTCTCTCTCTCTCTCTCTCTCTCTCTCTCTCTCTCACTCACCAAGATTTTAACTCTCATTATCACTTTCTGACCCTCTCTCCAGCATTCTATCTTTTGCTCATTTCTTTCTTTCTTTCTTTCTTTCTTTCTTTCTTTCTTGTCTGCTGCTGTGTGAATCACTCCAGAGGAATGTAAAATTCATTAGAATAAATATGTAAATATGTAAACAGTGTTTAAACACAGCTCGTTATCAGGCTGTTCAGTCATTCAGTAAAAAAACACTGATGCATTAAGGATATTTTAGGGAAGTTAAATGAAGTGGAGAGAGAGAGAGAGAGAGAGAGAGAGAGAGAGAGAGAGAGATGGTGTCTGAAGTGAAAGAGTGTAAGAGGTGAATATCGAGCGTCTCTTTTCTTAATGGCCGAAGGAGAGAGCGCTTTAATTCGGCTCTTTAATAAATGACCGTTACATTTTACACTCCATTACAGAATGTTTAAGGGGAAATGAGTTCAGGAGGAAAAAATGACCTCCTGCTTTTGTGTTCAGGAGACAAACAACCAGATGTGATTTTTTTTTTCCTGTCGATTTCTAAACAGGTGAAAGGTCATTCATCTCAGTGGGTTTTCTAAACGATCGGTTTATTATTTAATTCGTATTAATGACATGAGCGGAGAGAGAAATCGTCTGAAATGAGAAAAATGTCAAGCTGATAAAGTCACTGAACATCAGCCATCTCTCTCTCAGCTCAGTACTTCCTCTCTTTCAGCTCTTTCAGCTCTTTCTCTCAGTACTTTCTTTCTTCCTTTGAAAACTTGCTTTCTCTCTGTGATTTCTCTCTCTCTCTTTCTCTCTCTCTCCCTCTCTTTCTTTCTTCCTTCCTTCCTTCATTCCTTCTTTCCATCACACACTTATCTTTAATTTAAACCTGCTGAAGTTGATTATTTTCCTCTAACGACACATCCCCAAGTGTTTTATTCCTCTTACACCACGCCGATTTACCAACAGTTGTCGTTTTTATTGATTACAGAAGGAGGTGTCTCAGTTCTCTGTCCATTGGTGTGAATTATAGGAGCTACAAATGCTCATCCCCTCACCAGCCTCTCTCTGGGAAATTTCTCCCTGAAATGGAAGAAATGATGCTGGAGTTTTCTGGCTTGTTCACAGAGATATTTTCAGGATAAACACACACACACACACACACACACACACACACACACACAGGAGAGATTTACAGAGCTACAAAAACATACACCGCCGTTAAGTCTGAGCTCTGATGTGAAATCGTGATCTTGTCAAATCAGAGCTGTATTGCGTCTGGTCTTCACGCCTCCAAAACCTGCGACTTCTCTCCGAACTCCTGCACAGCGACGACCGGGCGGATGTGTAAACCTCTGGCTTCTGTCCTCACCGAAACCCTCATGAGGTATTAATGAGGAGACAGCGGCAAGCGAGCACTCGGACACACGGCCCAGGGCAGATGATATAAAAGTAAGTCCTCCGTTTTCAATAAATAATGAGTGCCATGCTTCCTTTATTCACAGAGCAGAGTACAGAAGCATCACGGAGAGACGTTAAAAACAAACACCACGCGGATGTGATGGGGTTTGGGGGGTTAGGAATGTTTTTAACATTTTCGTAAATTATGATAAATGTATTGTCTTAATGTTGTAATAAACACACACACACACACAGACACACACACACACACACACACACACACACAGATCCTTAAGAGACCAAAAATTGTCCGACTCTGGAACCCTTTCTGAGAGCTGTAGGGTTCTACATAGAACCTTTTAAGAGCTGCAGCTGAAGAACCCAGCGAGGAGTGCCTGAAGATGTGCCACTTTTCATTAATGAACTCTTAAACTATACTGAAATATATTACTGATGAATAAAACGGTATGGCTTTTGAAATCATGAAATTTGACAGCTCTCAGGTCAAAGGTCATCAAAAATGGAAGAGGAATAAAAAAGGAAAATAATCAGCTTTAAATAATCAACATCCTCTGATTTCCTGAGCTGATTCACTTCCTCAGACTTTGGATCTCTCACTCTTCCGACTGGACCGGACTCGTCCCTCAGATGTCACGCTGTGTGTCGGAGTGGAGATTTCCTGTAGCAGAGGAAATAAGAGGGATATCAGGTGAATAAAACGGGACGGATGAAGACAGACGGATGATGGAAGCGGGCTCGGGCTCTGGCTGGGATGCTGCTGTGCTTTAGCCTACGGTCTGTTTTTCTGATAAGCTCATAAGTGCATTTGCAGCATTTCCTCCTCAGCAGGCCACTAACAGGTTTCCGAGAGGTCAATTAGCCGTAATGGTACAATAATGCGGTTTACTTGAATCCTAATTAGATTTGGACGAGCCAATGGTTTCTCTAATGTCCTGGGTTAGAGGCTAAAAATGCACAACGTCTTTCTGATGCTAGCGCTGCTTTTAGGTGACACACAGACTGAGAGAGAGAGAGAGAGAGAGAGAGAGAGAGAGAGAGAGAGAGAGAGAGACAGAGTGAGTGTCATCCATTTTGTTTTGATGTCTCACCTGAACCTCAGAGCTGTCTCACCTGAACCTGAATAATACAATAAACAAATGAACAAATGAATGAACAAACAAACGAATGAATGAATGAAAACAGTTAGAATATAGAAAATAGTTTCTATATATAGCTATATAGCAACTTTTCATCTAATACTTAACTAAAGTAACCGAAGCTACTTTACAGAAGTGTTTATTATATTAAATCTTATTAGAATCATTGATAGATGGATAAGTGTACAGATAAATGGATGGAGGGACAAATCGATAGATTGAAATATATAAACACTCAGACAGATCAATATATTGATAAATAAATAAAATAGACAGAACAATAGAGTGATATATATGAGAAAGACATATACTACAATGATAGATAAATAAAACAGATACAGTAATAGATAGATAGATAGATAGATAGATAGATAGATAGATAGATAGATAGATAGATAGATAGATAGATAGATAGCCAACAGTTTTGGGACATCTGCCTTTACATGCACATGAATGTAATATGGAGTTGCCCCGCCCTTTGCAGCTAGAACAGCTTCAACTCTTCTGGGAAGGCTTTCCACAAGGTTTAGGAGTGTGTTTATGGGAATTTTTGACCGTTCCTCTAGAAGTGCATTTGTGAGGTCAGGCACTGATGTTGGACGAGAAGGCCTGGCTCCAGTCTCCGCTCTAATTCATCCCAAAGGTGTTCTATGGGGTTGAGGTCAGGACTCTGTGCAGGCCAGTCAAGTTCCTCCACACCAAACTCGCTCATCCATGTCTTTATGTACCTTGCTTTGGTCACTGGTGTGCAGTCATGTTGGAACAGGAAGGGGTCATCCCCAAACTGTTCCCACAAAGTTGGGAGCATGAAATTGTCCAAAATGTCTTGGTATGCTGAAGCATTAAGAGTTCCTTTCACTGGAACTAAGGGGCCGAGCCCAACCCCTGAAACACAACACCTGAACTCAATGATTTGGAGGGGTGTCCCAAAACTTTTGGCAATATAGTGTAGATAGATAGATAGATAATTTGTTGTCTTTTGATTGTGTTTGATCTAAAATCTGTCTGAAAAAACATGTTTGAGCTTCTCAGAGAACAAAGAGAAATGCAGTGTAACATGCTTCCTGATTGACTTGAACCGTGTGTGTGTGTGTGTGTGTGTGTGTATACAATGAAGCACAGTATTAGGCTGTCCATGTTCCAGACTTGACCCAGACCATTAAAAAACAACTAATAATAATCTGATGTTTGTGATTGTTTGCAGTGTTTCAGATGAACTCTTCATATCTACAAGCAATAACTCCACAACACAAACCTCAATGATTTAAAGATTTTTTAATAATTCACGATTCCAGGCAGAACATCAAGATCTTCAGCTCGCAAAACCGTTCAGGATTTTTCTCAGAGTCACCACTCATTTGACCTTTGACCTTTCGCTTGAAGCCTGATCTTGCTGGATTTCTGTGTAAAATCTCTCCAACAAATAGCATAATATATGAGCAGAGGATTCACTAATGAGTTATTTGCGATTTGTAAACACACACACACACACAACACACACACACACCAGAATTTGACTGCACAAACATCCAGAGTCAAGGAACTTTCACGTGACATATTTCTTAAAGAAACCTGGAGCGACTGTAAAGCTTTCGTCCAATCGGATCGCTGCGTTTTCAGACTTGTCGTGAGAAATGTGATGTGACAAAAAACGGTAGTGTTCTTTGATTAACGATGAATTAAAAGCATATTTTTGGACGCGGCTGTAATTAAAGGCCTCAGTGTCGGTAAATTGAACAAGACCCGGAGCTCGGAGTAATAATTTGCACACACACACACACTTTTCTTTCTTTCTTTTTTCTCTGCTGTAATTTTTAATGAGAAATTCCCTGGTCTGGGTTGGAACACTAATCTGCCGCGTGACTCGTTCGTGTCGATCATCAGGTATGTTTTCAACCCAAACCAACATCAATCCTACGGATTTAATTAACTCTGCTACGTCAACCACGAGCGTCTGCACTCGCCTAACCGAGCCGCTACGATGCCTCTCTGCCTCTCTCCACGTCACGTCGCTTTATACTCGTCCTCGACTTTTAGACACTTGAAGCTTTTGAGAGCTTTTCAAAAAGAGAAGGAGAAGAATGCTGCAGCTTTCATGGGGCTTTAAACCAGATCAAAACCACCTCATGCTTTTCCACCCATTTTCTGACTGGAGTTTTTTTTTTTTTTTTAAAAAGGAGACTAAATTCTGATGTTTTCCTCTTCAGCCGTTAGCTACGATGAACTCATACGCAAGATGGCTGCCGGACGTATCCTCGGGTCATACGGAGCGTCACTTGTTCACGTCCTCAAAAAGGAATCTTGTTTTCCATAAACATTTGAGACGATAATGACGACAATCACAACGACGGCAGCGGAGAGATCGAAAGAAGCACAGACTCATCAGTGTATTTAACGTCGCTAATGAAGAAATTTTAGATGGACATGGAAACGTGAAGGATAGAGACATCCGGGAGTCTGATGCACCACCTAGTGGACGTTGATATTAATCCTCCAGATGTACATAAAGTACGCAGGTGAAAAAGTCAAATATAAACCACAGCTTAATAATTAGCACTAGTTTATTATCCTGACTTAAAAATAAGGTAGACTGTTAGATGTTATCAGAGTTTTCATACGGAAATTGAGCTCCAGCCTCGTCCATGATGCGGCTTCAGGTTTTCATTGTTTCGATCGTTTCCTGTTCTCTGGTCACAGCCGGTCAGTTGTTTCTCTTGTCAGTTTTTTCTCTTTCAAACTCTTCAAATCACAGACGGACTTTTTCTCTTCCTTCTCCACGACTTCTGGCCATTTCTCTCTGAGTAAATATCAATCTTGCTGAAGTGGCTCCGAGTGAAAGCTGTTAAATGGGCGATTAACCCCAAATTACTGATGATTAGGTTCCTCGTTTGGTTTCAGTCTCTCTTCATTGAGATACTGAGATCAGAGATGATGCAGAGATGCCAAATTTCGTGTGGAAATTCGCTTACATTTTTTGCTTAATGTACGAAAATAAAACAACATTCTTGTATAAAATCACAGGACTGTAGCATTAATATTAATTAATGATTAATGAATAGTAAGGGATATTTAATATATTCCTTAATATGAGTATATAATGATTCTATAATATATGTAATAATTAATATTTAATTAATAATAAGGAAATAAATAATATTGATGATAATATTTATAGACTAGTATGACAATGTTATGTTTATATTTTATCAATAGTAATATATTAATTAAAATTCATATAAAGAGATTTGTTTTTTCCAGCAGCACAAATTCAGCCTGAACCTGTTGCTTCATAAAGCAGCTGTTTCTCAAACTTCAGACCAGACTGATGAAGACAAATGACACATCCGCACTGTTAGCTACACAACCAGAAATTCCCCGTGGTTCAGTCTGGTGATGCTTTAAAATCCCGTTGTGCGTGACACAGGAACCAAATGGCGCTGTTTACGATAAGGCATCTGCAGCCATTTTTGCCGGAAGCTCGCTGAAATCCAAGCGCTGTTATCTTCAGCCAAAAGCACACGGCCCATCTGCTCCGAAAAAGATGCAGCGGATATAAACACACCGAGAAACATCTGGAATTTGATTTGGTTTAACTCAACAAAACGGTCTTGCTTCATGTCAGAAGATCTTATCAGCCATATGGACTTATAGAAAACATCAGCGTGAAATCAAATCTAAAGCGTGTGAGTTTGTGCTGCTCTGCTAAAGTGTGAACACCAGCGGGATTTATCCTGGAGCTGCAGGAGCAGATAACAAACGGTCATGTGACACAAAACAACCAATAAGAGCTCAGCAAGACAATCATAAAAAATAAAGAAAACTAATAATAATAATAATCTCACAAATGTGACAATTACAAAGCTTTGGAAAATAATTTCATGAAAAATGAAATAAATTTCAAGTTGATTATATGATAAGAGTGTCATTTTTGAAAGAAACAACAGCAAAAAAAGAATGAATAAAAAACATGAGTAGGTGTTATTTACACACTAACAGCTAATTATATGTAAATTCATTTATTTTATTTTATTTGAAATAGAAACAAGTCACACTGATATCTGATTTAAAACATTTCAATAAACAAGTTTAATATTTTATAATCAAAAAAGTTTTTTTCTGTATTTATGTCTAAGTCTAAATGATGTTTCTTTTTATTTATTCATTTTTAATTATTGCACATAATGAATTTGTCTCTACTGCAGATTCTGTATTGTTCAAACACAACAACAATAACAATAATAATAATCAGCAGAGATTTTTATTCTTTCAGCTGAACATCACTGATGAAGGATATTTAAAGGAAAAAAAACGTTTTTTTTTTGTTTATTTCACGTTTCTTGACACTCCTCTTCCTTCACTCCTCTGTGAATAAACGATCATTGAGTTCCTTTCTGTAGGTTTATGGAAATGAGGCGTAATGAATGTTTTATTTTCCACAAAAAACCAGGAAAGACACAAACTAAGTAAATCCGTCACCTCCTTCGTCAGAGTTGTAGTCCTGAGCTCGAGACAAAAAGATTAAAAAAATGTAAATAAAATAAAAAAATAAAGCTTAAATCTGCAACTCTGAGTCAAATCCAGCACCATAAGCACAAATTTGTGTCAGGTTAGAGGGAAAGAAATTATTATTCCAAGCAAAATAAGAATAATATAGTCACTTAGTAAAAAATATAAACTTCAGCAATATAAAGATTTTTTGTTTCTGCTATTAAAAGAAGAATGTCAGGTGTAATTAATTAATTTAAACAATTGTCAAATACCAGTATTAGCAGGAAAATGTTTTAAAATAAATAAACTAATTATTTAATTAATTTAAAAAGTGTAAAAAAAAATCAATGCATAAAAATAGATTTATTCAGTTTTATTAAAAAAAAAATTATTTATGAGATAAATAATATTTAGTTTAAAAAAATACTAAAAGATTTTGATGGATATTTCATTCTTTACTTTTTATTAATTCAGAAGAAACTCCATTAAAACCTTATTTGAATCATGGCCTAGTGCGTACGTTTTTACCCCCTTCAGACAATTTGCACTGTTAAAACCTGGAAGTGAAATCGATTGGAAATGTGACTTAATTCCGCTAATCAGATTGTAATGTTGAAATGAATATTGAAAATAATATATACTCTTAATTATTTACTAATGGAATAAAAAAAAGAAAAGAACAGATAAATCACATGTTTAAAACTGGAGGGAACACAACTGTTGTTAGATTGAAAACTCAGCTAGCAAAGGAGCTAGCAAGCAACCGAGCTAGTGTACACGCTAGTTAGCAAACAGATACAAATCTGCATGTGGTAATAAAATAATTAATTTTATTTGTTGTTTTTTTAACCTCCTGCAGCGCCTGTGAGAGAAAACAAGCGAGAACTTTTACCGTACAAGGAATCCTGCACATTATAATGTTTTTTTAAAAACAAAGAAGAAAAAAAAGGAATGATTTTATTTCTGATCAAACACGTCATACTTTGGAGTGTGTTCGTGTGTTAAAGATTTTTGTTTAAATAACTAAGAATTTTGAGATCTCACCGAAACAAGATGGCCGCCAGCGTCATCTCACTTTCTGCCCTGATTCATTTTTAAGTCTCTTTTTTTTCCATTTTAAATCCATCATCAGCCAGCAGCATGTGCATTAGACTCCACTTTTCTAACCTTTCTTTTATTTATCTGCTCCTGAATTCCTTTACGCATTCCCTCTCCTGTGATTAGACTGTGGAAAATAACGAGATTAATTTAAAAAAATTAAAATAAGTCGAGGCCCAGCTGTGATTAATCAATAAGGCTGAGTGATTCTCTATGAGGCTCTGGGAAGTGGATTAAGTGGGAAGTGGATTAAGTGGGAAGTGGATTAAGTTCCTTTCTGATATGATTTTAGCAACAGGCTACAACACAGTCCATTTCATTCAGCCGTAATCTCCGATAGAGAACAAATCTAACGTTACAATTAAATAACGAGACGCAGCAAGACTGAAAAAACCCCAAGTTCTTCATGTTCTCGACACGGATCTATAAAAATATTTTGTGAATTATTTAAAAATGTAAAATGTTCACAGCACTGGAAGATTTATTTCGTTTTTAGTTGAAAAAAATCTTCCAGTGTGGCAAGAAAAATATTTAGATAAATAAAACAATTTTTTAATAAATACGCTCACTCTATGATGCCTGCTGTGTGCAAAATGAGGGAATAAAAAGATAATGAGGAAACCAGCAGCAGGTGTGTGGGACACATGGACATTTACTACCTGACCACGCCCTCTGTCTCTGACCCCGCCTCCACCTCTGTCTCTGCTTCCACCTTCACCTCACACTAACACACCTAATACAAATCTGTGATAAAGTGGTGTCTTGCACATGCTGTAGTAAAGAAATTTAAGAGAGATTTATTATTTTAATTATTAGAGTTAATTATTTCATTTTTAAAATATAAAAACAAATATTTATAATATTTTCTCCATGGGCTTTACCCTTTTTTTTTCATTTATTTATTTATTTTTATTTATTTATTTATTTATTTATTTATTTTTATTTATTTATTTTTTTCTATCTATTTCTTTTCTTATTTAATTATTTATTACTTACTTATAGTTTTAACTTTTTTCTGGATTTTTAATTTGTTTACTATATTCACCTACTTTCAATTTTATGACCATTTTCATTTTTCTCTTCCGTGACAAATGTGCCAAAAATAATATAGAAATAATTTTTTTTTAAAAATCGTTAAATAATGTGTGCCGGCAGTAACGGCCCCATCAAAACTCAAATTAAAAAAACAAAAAAACACATTAAAACTACACAAATTTTTTTTTATATAATTTTAATTGACTTCAAAAATTTAATTAAAACTAAATTTAAATACTCTTTAATGTATTTATTAACTTTCTAAAGACACTTTTTGTGAAATGATTGCAATATATTTAAAAAGGAAATGAATAAAAATAAGTAAGTGCAATTAAAAGAAAAGCAACTTTAATGCTGATGTCAATACACATTTTTCAATCACAGAGAACAAAACAAAAATTCAATGTAAATGAAATAAATTTCCTAAATCTATATGATGGATGAAGTAAAAAGAAAATTCCAGAGACTCAATATCCGTACTGCTCTTAATTTCCCTCTCCATCCTCTTTGGAGGCTCTGGTTTCCTGTATTCTATAAATCATGTTCTTTTCCAGTTCATACAAAGGCGTCAGGCGTCACGTCTCAATAACACCAGCGCACTCGCAGGTAGCATGAGGAGCACACAAAGGAGCAATCTGGAGGGACAATATAACTTCTGCTGGCAAGCAGGAATGAAATGTCATCTCGCCCTCGTAGGTTGTTCCCATAAAATAAACATGAAAAAGAGACGGCGGGAAGATGGCGGGGTTATTACGCCCGCCTCGGGCATGCCGCTGACCTGAATTACACAGTCGTTTTGTTGCTGCTAAGTATGTCATATCCGTACGACGCTCCTCAGGGTTCCGTACGGAGCAGGAGCCGCCGTGAGTAATTATCGTCTGCCCTCCAGAGGAACTTTAATGCCTGCCTATTTTTATATTCTTGTGTTGTTGTTGTTTTTGTTTTTTTTTATACCTATAAAACCCCGTAAACGCTCTTCAGCTCGACGCTTTTATCCTGACCCACTTCTGCAGCTCCGTAATCACCCGATAACTTCACTCTTTCTCCGGAAAGAAAAGTATGGATTTATAGGAGCGTGTGGATGTGTAAATGAGATGAATCTTCAGGACTTTTGCCTGCTACATGCACTATGAAGAATCGTCGCTGTGCGTTTAGCCTTGTTAGCGATAAACACAAACATTGAAACAACATTAAAATGTACTTTTCACTGACACGTGTCTAAAGTAAGACGGACATTTTATTGTAAAATAACATTTATTACCTCATAAGTCTCGTTTTGATAGATCCGGCGTCATCATGTCGTGTTCGAGGTTTCTCCACGTAGAGGAATCCATTGAAAATGGGTTAGCAATAGATGCTAACAGTGATTTTAGTCAAACAGAGGCTTTTCTTGACGAGTTACCAACAAGCCTGAGGTGAATGTTGAGGTTCTAGATGGTTCTGTCGTTTCTGCAACAGACCTAGACGGACCTTTAGCCTCAGTCGCTAGCTAGCTTACACCCAGTTGCCTACATATGACTTTCTTACAAAGTTCTGTTTAAACACATCAAAGTTCCCTTCGTAGCATTTGGGGAAAAACGTTTTCAGTTTTCAACATGGCCCCCAACATTTTGTTCTTTGATTCTGAGCTAATAAAACTGTATAAATAATTATTATAGATTATTTTTTGGTTTTTACAGAGAGTAACTAATCCCAGGTTCAGTTTAGTTAAAGATCATGAATAGAGGTGCTAGCATTTAAGAAGAAACACAGCTAACCATTATGCTACCTAAGCTAATCTTTAATACACATTATATATATATATATATATATATATATATATATATATATATATATATATATATATAATATATATATATATATATATATAAATAGCCGTTATATTAAAGGTGCAGTGCGTAAACGTGAAAAACGTCATAATTCGACTTTCAAGGATAATTTGTAAACACTATTACGCTCAGTATTAAAAATGTCTTTTTGTCTGACTGACTTTTTTCCAGCCATGAAATAAGCTCCACCCCCTAGCTAGAAGCTAGCAAAATTTCCATAGAGGGCGTGTTACATGCGGCTGTTAACGTTTTCACTGCAGTTCCTCTCACAGGCAGTACACAGGTGGGGAAAATAATTACAAACCACCCCTTTAATGTCACCTTGACAACAGCGCAGAATATATATTCTTTTTTTATTCAAAGAGTCCAAATTTTGGAGAGGGTCTGCAAGGTCTAGTGGGGGAAAAAAATGCAAAAGTCACCAGAAAGCTTTCCCCCACTGAATCTTAGAGGTGTTGTGAATTAATCTGTATTCATGTGTGAGAAATTCTCAGGAGGAAAATAAGGTCAGGAGTAAAGTGTACAGTCCTCATCATCCTCGTGTTTCATGTTACCTGCTTCTCCTTCGCTTTGTCTTTGACATCGCCTCTTTAAAAATTCATAAAGTCTGACCATTTACATAAAACGTAAATCTGCTGATTGGTTGTAATACAGCAGACTCTGGCTCACATTAGTGTCCAGTCAAGGTTACAGGAGTGTGTAGGGAATAAAAACCGCTAGTCAGCTTCTACATTAGTGCTTACGTTTAGTCTCTGATAAAAGGCAGAATAAACCTTACTACACTTTTCTTAAACAAATTAAACTCTGATCTGTTCATATGGCTTTTAAATGATTTTTATTCAACAATGTAGAATTCTTAATATTCGCTTTAACGATAAAAATGCAGTCTATTCAAAGACCCAATTTTACTGAAGCCCCACCTCTTTCACTGAGTGACAGGCACAGAGTCAGAGGCCACGCCTCCTTCGTGAATACTTACAGGCACTGAGGCCACACCACTTTAAAAAGTGTTAGCATGTTTAGAGGTCAACCCTCCGACACTGGGACTGACAGAGACAAAGTGAGAGGACACGCCTACTGTATTAGTTCTTACAGGAACCAAGGCCATACCCCCATTACTAAGGCCACACCTCCTTCTGCATTACTGACAAACCAGTGACCAGACCTCTGTCAATAAGACCATGTCTCATTTGCAGACACTATGACAAAGGTCACACCTCCTTCATTACTGACAGAAAATGTGGCCACACCCCCTTCACATAGGGCCATGCCTCTTTCAGTGGAACTAACAGGCACCTCTTTCACATAGGCCACGCAACTTGTCACATAGGGCACGCCTATTTTACATAGGCCACACCTCCTTCACTGAACCCACATCAACTTTTACTAAGGCCACGCCTCTTTCACTTGGACTAGCAGCCACTGAGTCCAAAGCCACGCCTCTTTCATTAGTACTGACAGAAATCATGGACATGTCCCCTTCACCAAGGCCATTCATCCTTTGCTACTGCCACGCCTCTTTCATTAAGGTCACACCTCCTTTATCGGGACTAACTTGGTCAGATGATAACATTCTAGCTCCAGCTCCTTCATTAGTACCTAAGATCGGCAAACAGTAGAATCTCTGACCAGAATCAATAACTGAAACACACCTGAATCAATAACTGACAGCAACATAGGCCACGCCCCCTTTATTATTACTTATAGACATACTTCTACTACTACACACCTACTTCACTCATACCACACCTCCTGATTAACAGACACAGAGTGATCGGCCACGCCTCATTCACTAATTTTTATGAGCACTGAGGCCACGCCTCCTTGACTGAAGCCACGCCTCTAGTATAACTCTGCACTTGTACTGCTCTCAGCTCCATTAACCACTGAGCAGATTAAAGCGTCGGCCCGATGAATGAACAAAAGTGTTAAAGGATCGTTACTCATATCACCGGCTAATGGTTTTTTATATGTTTGAGCTCATTCTTCTTTTTAAAGTCTCTGATTAAAGGAGCAGTCTATCCAAACGTACAAGAATGTACTGGGATGGGAAAAGGCACAGAGAGAGCTTTTTTTCTTCTAAATTTAATATCTAAATTTCTATTGCTTTCACACGGTGCCTTTAAATCTGCCTAAAAAAAGAGCCTTCTCCCAAATACAACACAGACGCGGTGCAGTGTATGTGCATCCTCATGATTCAGTGTTAAACTGATCTTTTTAACATTTACACATGAAAGAAATCCAAGATTAGGTGCGGAGAAGAAAAGAAATGTAATTAGCGTGCAAAGCGTCACTCTTTAACACGTGTTTCATATCACCACCGTCTAACGCGTGTGTGTGTGTGTGTGTTATTGAAAAAGAAAAAAAAGAGAGATAAGAGGTATACACCTTCATTATGGGGTTGCTCATTTCCAGGTTACATTTGCCATCTCATTAAAGACGTAAACGTCTAACACACACACACTGACACACTCATTATCCCAACACACACACACACTGACACACCGAGTCCAGGCCTCTCTGCTGCATGCACATTAAATCTAATATGTAGAGCTGAGCTGTATATTAGACAGAAAACATTCCGGTGTTTACATCCTACTAACAAACTGCAAACCTGAGAATGGTGTACGTGTGTGGGCTTAGGTAAAATACCAGAAATGAGGTCATGCACATAATTAAATCTGTGGAGCAGAAATGAAGACACACACACACTCTCTCTCTCTCTCTCTCTCTCTCTCTCTCTCTCTCTCTCTCTCTCTCTCTCTCTCTCTCTCTCTCCTTCTGTCTCTTAAATTGGAAATATGTTTACAGTATTTTCCTGTGTGCAGGTTGTGGTGTTAAATTAGCTCACTACATTATAAGACTTATTACTGGAGCTCATTTACTACATAAGGAATAAAACACTGTGGGTGACATTGTTATAGGAAAATAATCAACTGCAAAGGAAAAAAAAGTACAATTATATTACAACTTTACCTGTTACGAAGCAGAGCCGTTTTCATACAGGTTACTTAATTTTTTTTTTTACCAAATTCTAGTGTATTGCTAGTGTAGCGTTAGCTGTACACACCCCTGTGAACGAGCTGTTGCTATGGAAACGGCAAAGCGTTACAATTAAAACGAGCGCATTAATATTAATATTGATATAAACCTGTGATGTGCAGTTGCACTACTGTGAGAGCTGCTGAGCTTCTGAGAAAACTAATCAACGCCTTCTGACCAATCACAGTCCAGAACTGGGCAGCACTTTATGGAAGGAGTCTCCAGTTTCAGAGCTGTGTAACAATCCGAGGTAAAGCTGTAACTTTACCTCGTAAATAATAAATGCCAAGAGGAACTGGTTGCTGTGGGGTAAAGGAAAAAAACAAACAAACTTGATGTGCTGTTATAGGAAAATAATCAACATTGTAGTGAAACTCTGCTCAGCACCACACACACTCAGGTAAGAAATAGTTCCACTCTTACCCTCTCATGCAGAGAGTACAAGAATGGATCTGGAAATATTTCAGGGCTACAGTGTCACATCTATTTTGACTGATAGTAAAAACATGTGCATATTCTAACGCTTCCTGCGTTCCACTCCTTACTTCACTGCCACTTCCTCGGAAATTTCTGGATGACTGAAACCCAGCAGGAGAGAGAAAAGAAAAATCTGAGTAAAGATCCCTGGCTCTGCCGGGTTCCACGTCTTAATGATTTGAGCCTGAATGCCGGTACAGACTCGGCGCTTCGCTCCGCTCCATCCCTCTTTTGTTCTTTCCCTCACTTCCCCATGTGTCCGTGGGACTGTCAGCTGGAATAATGTCATCGTTTAACACCGCTGTGTGTGCATAGGAATTTCAGAGAGAGCCCGGAGCCTGGAGCCTTCACCAGCTCCAGCTCGAATTCATCACGGCCTTTAATCGCCTCGCCTCACTTTCTCCACTTTTCTGTGCCGTGTGTTTGCCGTGAGTCAGTGAGGACGAACTTTATGGCTTCCTATAGGCTTAATTCACTCCTTAGGGGATAAAAGCTTATGACTGCCCTGTGCTGCTGTGTGGAGGGTTTTATACACCAAATCACAAAACACTTCAAGTCTTAAGTGGAAGCTGCACTTGAAGCTGTAGCTAAAAATCCTAAACGCTCTCACCTTCACCACCAGAAACCGACTTCTGCCTCTCTGTCTACTACATGCCTACCTACCTACCTGTCTGTCTATTTAACTGCATACTTGTCTGCCTACCTACCTACCTGTCTGTCGACTTACTTGCATACCTGTCTGTCTATTTACCTACCTGTCTACTTACCTGCTTGTCTATCTGTCTACTTACCTGCCTACCTGTCTGTCTATGTAAATAGTTACCCCTCTATCTTTTAATTTACAAACCTACCTACTTGTCTCTCTACTTCCTTATGTACCTGTCTGTCTCTCTACTTACCTATCTAATTGTCTACCTGTCTGCCTACATACTGGTCTGTCTACCAACATATCTACCTGCCTAACTGCCTGTACCATCCTCTCTGTCTACAAACCTGTCTGCCTTCCTGTCTATTTCTCCCTACTAACTTACCTGTGTGCCTTCTGACCTACTCACCATCCTCCCTTTCTGTCTGTCTGTGTGTGTCTATCTGTCTGTCTGTCTACATTATGACCAGAATACAGAATCCAGCCTAAAAGTGGAACATCATGTGATCATCTGAAATGGTGGAATCTGATTGAGGGTGAAAAACAAAACATTTTTTTTTTTTATTACACTCTTAGCAGGTGTTTGATGAGGGGAAAAAAATCCTGCTTCCTGCTTCCACAGAGGCGTAAATTCACACTGAGCATGTTTACCTGCAGCAGGCGAATAAAATGCTTGTTGTTTGAGTTTCGACACGTCGGCGTAAATAACGAACAACCTGTTTCCAGATAAATGTTTATTTTCTGATTACACAGAAATCAGATATGAGGAATTAGCATTAGCATGAAGTGCATGTGAAGACTTGTTGCGTGATAAAGGATGAGAAGAGATTATGCTAGAGGAAATAATAAGGAGCAGATAGAGGTTATTTTTTATCCTTTTTCGGTAATATGACGAGGGTCAATCAGCAATTACGTGCAAAATATTAGCTCAGACTGCTGTTGTGTTCTTTTTGCTAAAGTTAGAGAATCTGAACCGATATACAGAAGGTCAGGCAGATGGACGCTGTGTGTTTTCGTGTCTTCCTGCTCTAACACACGTGATTAGATTGTTAGATTTTAATAATTAGTTGATTCAGAGCTGGAAATAATACAAAATGATAATCTCTCTGGACCTCGCAGATTCCAGAACTTTCCAGATTCTAGAACAGACAGTGACTTTTCTACATGTCAAATTCCGGATTCTGATTGGTCCGAAGTTGTCGCTCAGATCTTTTCGTTAAAGGGTAACGTCTCTCGTTCGCAGAGACTCGTACGGCAGACGATCTACATAAAAAATACTCTCTAAGGAGAAGGAACAAGTATGGAAGGAGTCTCCAGTGTCAGCTTGCAGGTTCCTGGTCTCTCTATCTGTTTCTCTCTGCTTATTTCTCTCTCTCTTCTGTCTCTCTCTCTATGTCTGTCTGTCTCTCTCCTTCTCTGTTGCTCTCTCTCTCTCTCTCTCTCTCTCTCTCTCTCTCTCTCTCTCTCTCTCTCTCTCTCTCTCTCTCTCTCTCTCTCTCTCTCTCTCTCTCTCTCGTCTCCCTATGTCAGTCTCTCTCTCTCTGTCTCCCTATGTCAGTCACTCTCACTCTCTCTCTCCCACTTTCTCTCCCTCTCCCTCTCCCTCTCCCTTTCCTTCTCCCTCTCTCTCTCTCTCCTGTCATTCTGCTCGAGTCATCACACAGATTCTGCCTCATTAGAGCGAAACCTTCCGTGTCTGAAGCTTAGTGTTATTGTGTAATCATCCCCCAGTTTCTTCCGACTGTCCCCATCACATAACCCGCTTCTTCATCAGCCTCGAGCGTCGTCTCGAATCAAACCCGTGTCCTCCATCTTCCCTTTCGCTCGCTGCCGTTCCCCGAGAGTAGACAAGCTTTGTTCTATTTCCCACTCTCGAGTTTCCAATGCGTACTTCACTGACAGCCTATTGATCCTCCTCGTCTCCCACAGAGCACTGCTATGAAGCTGACACCTAATTCGAGGATGGGATTTCACAAACCTTTCAGAGAAAGTAAGAGAGATCAGGGGTGCACTTAATCTGATGACTGCGAAAGCAGAAAATTGTTCTCTTTTTTTCTGTCTGTCAGTGTCTCTCTCTCTCTCTCTCTCTCTCTCTCTCTCTCTCTCTCTCTCTCTCTCTCTCGTTCACTGACATGCCGTCTTTCTCTTTTGCCTCGGTTTGGTTTTGATAACTCTATGATGGGATCCCTGCTGCTCGTTGGCTTATTAGAGAGATGAGACACAGAGAGAAGGCGGAGCTGATACAGCGTGTGACTCAGAGCTGGAAAAAGAGTCATTTATGGGTTATTAGTCAAGATCTGGCAACAAAACACCATGTAATCAATGAAAACTGTGATCTAAAACGAAGAAAAAAGGTCATGGATAAACAGCAGCGCCCCCAGCGATGAGGTAATGAAACACAGAATGTAACAACTGGAAGAAAAACACAAAAAACAAGCACATGTCAACAAAAAAGTGATAAATAAATGCAAGTTAAATTTCTTCAATTGGGGAATTATTAATAACAATATAAACAATGTTAAAAAACCTGTGCAAAAATAAAAAAAGAGAAAAAAATTTACCAATAAATTAAAGACATAAGGGGAAAAAAAGACGCACAAAAGATTAACAAAAAAACAAACAAAGATAAAAAAACAAAAATAAACAAAGTTAAATGCCTCTTTCTTTAGATATAATTATCTATAGTTTTATAGTTTTTTTTTCCATTTTCTGTCTCCGCCCTTTATCTTCTCATTGGTTTGTTCCCCAAGTGTGTGCGCTCCTGTCCTGTGTTCATTCTCTTTCATACCTCTGTGTCATGCCTTTCTTTTCTTTCTTTTTTTCTTTCCTTTGCTGACTCAGTGTTATAAGATGTCCAACTTTTAACCTTTTGTGCATGTGACATTTGTTTATCTGCTATCGCTTTTATAGTTTACTTGACTGGACGATGGACTAGCTAG
Organism: Hemibagrus guttatus; assembly: GCA_033459395.1. NCBI lineage: Eukaryota > Metazoa > Chordata > Actinopteri > Siluriformes > Bagridae > Hemibagrus > Hemibagrus guttatus. Next base: position 1,154,729 of record JAUCMX010000022.1, on the reverse strand, counting down.
TCACAGCTAATTGTGGGTTGCTGAACACGACATAGCTAGCTAGCTAGGATTAACCACAGGTTAGCTGCATAAATTAGCTCAATAATCTGTGAGGATGTGGAGGTGTTACATTAGTTAGAGCAGTTTAAAAGTACAGAAAGTCACATGATCTACCAGCACAAACACGACACACATTAGCAAACAGGAAGCTGCCTTCTGATTGGTCCACAACTTCAAATGAAAACCGAATGCATCAAAATGACTGAAGGTCAGAACAAGAGTGTAGCACGTCATCTAGAAAAGCTGAGAACATTACAGTCCAGATAGAAAACAACCTTGAGTTTGCATGGATTAGATGGAAAAGTTGACAGTTATCTGATTTGGTAAATCAGCCGTGTGGGTCGCGTATCAGATTGATGAAGGACAGGACGTTCAGGTGGTTGGACTCTCCTCTAACATCAGTTCCAGCACATCAGACCCTGCAGGGCTCGTATAAAGAGAGGTTTTTTTGTTCCTTGTGTAATTTTTTTTCTGTATGTTTTGTGTGAAGACGCCCCGAAGACCAAAACATGAAGCACATTAAATCCGACATCAGGAATAGACGCATGGAGACATCTGCAGAAAAAGACAGAGAGAGAAAGAAAGCCTTTTGGACTCAACAGGAAAAAAACCCCCACACAAAGCCCATTTTCATTGATTTTTCAGTGAAGCCCAAACAAAAGCTGCTTCACTCTTCCATCTGCCCACCAAATGAAAGGCAGATTCACTCCTTCAGCGCTAAAAGCATCTTCATTCACCTCTCTAGAGTGAATCCTAATGCTCCAGACCATTCCCAGACTGACAGGCCCCATAAAGAGCCCAGCTTTCTGCATTTCACTGAACGGAGGCTTGGCCCTGGATTAGAAGAACCTCAGCTTTAACCCTTACAGCAAGATCACTGCATTGCTTTTCTCAAACTCAAATCATCCTGTCAGGGAAATGTCTAAGAAGGTGCATGGAACCAAATTCCAGGTATTTTATTATAATTGTGGAAAACTGGAATTATGTTAAATTTCAACATAGCAGCCTGCATATTCACCCATTCAGGCATACTGATTCACTCGTTTAAAACGGAATGATTCATTCACAACTAAACAATTCACAATTTCACAACTAATCGATTCACTCATTGAAACCTAAATGATTCACTTAGAGAACTAAATGATTCACAGATTCATAATTAAATGATGAAGTCTTTTAGAAAGAAACAATTCAATCGTTGAGACCTAAATGATTCGCTTATTCAAAACTAAACAATTCTCAAATTAAATACTAAACGATTCACATATTTAGAAGTAAATGATATATTCTTTCAGAAGTAAATGATTCACTCATTTATAACTAAAGGATTCACTCATTCAGAACTCCACAAATCACTCATTCAGAGCTAAATGATTCACAGATTCAGAATTAAATGAAGTAATCTTTTAGAAGGAAACGATTCACTCATTGAAACCTAAATGATTCACTTATGTAATTTCACCATTTTAAAAAAAACAGTTGAGAAGTTGCGTTTGAGGACATCTTACATGTTACAGGAGAATAATCTCACCGCTTGATGGTGATAACAGTGCCTCTGCCTCATCAACCCTCCTCATCCATGCTGATTATTTTTTACATTTATTTGAGGGTATTTTATTTCTTGCTTATGATCCGTAGACTGTAAACTTGGTCATGACTAACGATCAGCAGCAGTAGCTCAACGATTTGTTTGGGAAAGCCGTACAAGCTCAGCAGATTCTTCTAAACACATTCCTCATGTATGATCTTAAGGACTCTCAGGAGCTCCACTAACAGCAGCAGGGAAAATGATTACATCCAGTGTACAGAAACCAGTACCTGCTGACAGCAACCTGAGGGACGATTTTATACTTTTACATTTACATGCAGACTTTTCTGCCGCGGGGAAACGTAAGCGTCTGTTCGGGAAACAAGCATGTTAATAACAGTCCCCATGCTCAGAGGAAGTCTCATCGGATTAACAGACTTTATATGATCATATACAGGGCTAAAGTATGTTTTTTAATATCTAGATATTTGCAGCAAAGCAGAGAAATGAAACACCAGCAGCTGCTTGGGACCAGATTAATGTCACGTGATGATATTTATCACGTCAACATGCCTCACGTATGCTATAAGGCTACAATCTGCTGAATTTATAGAGTAAAACTGAATCTTTGGGATGGATCTTACAGCAGACATTATTCTCTACATCACAGACACTCTGATCTTACACTCTGTCTGATTTTTCTGGAAATGTATTCGATTTAGTTCAGGATGGTTTTAAACTCATTCATTAACTGTCCTATCCAGTTGCCCCTCCCCTGAGTGTGGGGCAGTGTGATTCCCACCTCAGTGGACTGATGTTAGCTATTAGTGCTTGCTACAGTACCCATTTTTGACCACTAGTTATTTTCTATAATAACTCAGTGAAGCAAAATAAAGATATTACACGCTTACACGCCGATTCTTTGTTAAATGTGTAAATATAAAGAATCCATGAACGATCTTTCATCTGTTTGGTGCAGAACAATTAAACGTGATGTGAGGTGAACTTCATATTTAATGGCATATAACATTGAGAAATAAAACACGTCACTACAACCTAGGAACTCTCTACACAACGAAGACGCTTCGGCTTTTTCTACTTGATATCTTCCACTCTTTGTACAGAAACCGATACGCAAAATGATTCTAAGGCAAAGATAAAGCATTGACATGGTGCAGTAATACAGTGAGGTGCCACACTTCCTGTTTTTATGCTGATGCACAGAGAAGGAATCCATTAACGAAACCCTCCGAGGCCGAGGCTAGAAATCTCACTCCTGCATTTTAAAAATGATTTCTAGACCTATAATAATAAATGTAAGAAACAATGCCTAAAAAATGTGTCGATCATAGCTTCTAGTTGTTTTTTATTTCAGATGTCTGTGTTGCATTGTGTTTTTCTGACCCGGAAATTAGCTCCGCCCCTAAACCAGCTTCTTCTGAGGAAGTGAGTCACAGTGAACGAGTGTGAAAATATTAAATGCTCCATGAAAGGCAATCATGTTTTCCTGGAACTGAAGTGTGTCACACCTTTACTGAGGAAATCAGCGTATAGCATATTAATGCTAGCGTAAGCAGCAGTGAGCACACGGAGATTAGACGTGTTTTCACAGAGATTAGACTGAACGTTTTTAAGAGCAGAGTTTCACACGGCGCTGACAGGTCAGGTGACTCCACACTGTTGAGATGCAGTAGATCTCAGATTCCTGATCTGTGTGTGTGTGTGTGTGTGTGTGTGTGTGTGTGTGTGTTCAAATCCACATGAACACACATCTCCCCCTAGTGGTGTCACTGATAACTGCAGCTCACTGTTCTTCACTCGTTGCTTTCAGAGAACGTCAGATTAAACATTTCTGTCTATAAACATTATATAAGCATCATGACATTAGAGACTTAATGAGGGGTCATTTTTTTCATTTTTGTGTTAATTTTCAGAAACGGATAATAAAGTGAAATGTACACTTTTCTTTTTTACTTTTTTGTCTGTATTTGATGTTCGGCGTCTGAACGCCATAGCTACATGGCCGACATTACAGTGCGGAGTCTAATGGGAGGAGCTGTACATTTTAAGAGCTGTCATGACACTCGTTAGCGGGTTAGCTAGTGGTAGAACAGTTCCTGATTGAGAAAGTGGTCGATCTTTCTGTTGGACTTCAAGTTTTTAATGTAGTCCTTCAATTTTTCAGCAGGAGAGAACGTTCATGGAAAATCAGTACAGCATGAGGAAAACTGAAGGGAAAAAAACATATAAAAAAGGGGGAAAACGATGTCAAGCACGTCATTCAGCATCAGAGTTTGTTCTTCAGGAGAGGAAACAGGAGGAGGGTCAATAGATTGAAACAACGCTTTATTCTGGAAAAGAAGATGAAGAATGATCCAGCTGTTTCTGTCCGTCTCTCTTCCTCTTTCTCTGTCTGTGTCTTAATCTGTAAGTCTTTCTGTCTGGGTCTCTTTTTCTCTAACTTTCACTCACTGATTTCAGCAGGAAGTCGATTCCTCCTTGTGTTTCTCTCACAGGTAACGACCTCGTCTAGCAGCTGGGAGAAAGTGCTGCACCTGTTAGTGGGTGGGATATATTAGGCAGCAAGTGAACATTTTGTCCTCAAAGTTGATGTGTTAGAAGAAGGAAAAATGGACAAGCGTAAGGATTTGAGTGAGTTTGATGAAGGGCCAAATTGTGATGGCTAGACCACTGGATCAGAACATCTCCAAAACTGCAGCTCTTGTGGAGTGTTCCCGGTCTGCAGTGGTCAGTATCTATCAAAAGTATCTGTTAAGTCTTGTAAGCATCCTTTGAGTCCTGTAGGTATCCTTTAAGTCCTTAAGTGCCTCTATGGGCCCCATCTCGCAACATACAGGACTTAATGGATCTGCTGCTAATATCTTGGTGGCAGATACCACAGCACACCTTCAGGGATCTAGTGGAGTCCATGCCTCAACAGGTCAGGGTTGACATAATATTAGGCAGGTGGTCATAATGTTATGCATGGTTGGTGTGTGTGTCTATATATATATATATATATATATATATATATATATATATATATATATATATATATATATATATATATATATATATAATGAGATAGATATATGGATAGACAGATATATAATGTATTCGCTGGTGTGTATTCACGAGCTATTTTTAGCTGATGTTTTAGTTTTTGAGGCTGGAGGGTGTCATTACTTTCCCGTCGTTCCTCCGGCGCATTAGCGTTATATTGCAGTTGCTGCTGGAATGGTTAGAATTTATGAATGAGAATCCATCCTGCATGTGAATGTTCCTGAAACGCTAAGACTTTTTTTTTTTGCTAGCACAAGGTGTTTACTGTGTTCTGTTTACACAGCACTTTTATTTATTTTTTTGATGAAGTCAAGGTCTTGTCTGTATAAAGGCTATTTCTCTGAATAATGTAGTGTCCATTTCTGCACTGTTTATCTGATCTGATCTAGAGATAGATTTCATGCATCTGAAATGTTACAAAATACAACATATTACTGTCTACATCAATACGCAGATATGCTAATGCTAATGTCTCTGTATCGGCTACACGCTTATAAAGTTAGCAAGAAGATGAAATGTGAAGTATGAGGAAGCTCTGGAATTATGATATGCTAGTATAGCTACATGTAGAATAAGAGATGTCAACAATGATGGTAGGAAAACTTAAATAAACAAACAAATAAATAAATAAAGTTCAGTGCATATTAATATTAATAATACATTAACAAATTATCAAATAATAGCTATTGTAACCTGCCTAGGTCGCCACACACCACAAGGTAGCTGACTGCTAGCAAATTAGCTTAAATTTGTCTAAAGAAATTGTGATAGCAAGTTTTCAAAAGTTTATACGTCGAATACAATAGGTGTAAGCTGTATTGTTTTATGACATCACAAACTGAGCACATAGCCCCGCCCACTAATCAGTTCTACACTCTGGGAATTTCACGTTAAGCCTTGAAAACGTTCAAACTACAAATTCACATCATCCAATTTGATTTACGTGAAATTTAGCTAGCTAAGCTATCTGTTTCCGAACAGTTAGCTATCATGAGGTTAGCGCCAGTTAGCTAGCAACATCTCCGCTGTTTCAGTTAGATCACCGGGATAAAAATAAATTAAAATACAGTATGAAGTGTCAGGAACAGAGAATATCAATCAGCTCAATAACTAACAGCCTGGTAGAGAGCCTTCATCTACATTAACACACACACACACACACACACACGTGCTGCTAAGATAAGTGAATGCAGTGTCTCCACACGGAAGAGAAAAAGCCCATCAAAGTGCACTAAGTGCCAAAAAACTAATCTAGCTCTAAATGGAGCCAATAAGCCGCTCTGAAAAAGACTCTTTCTGAAATTGGATATAAAACAAATGATTGATTTTCAGGTTCCTCTGTCGTCTCATTCGCACTCTCCTACTGTAGAATTGGCTTTAAAAACTACCCCCCTCATCCCCACCCCATCACCCCCCCTCCCCCTCGCCTGGTAACCGGCTGAAACAGGAGCTGAACTGGACTGAACCCCATTTAACTGACAGAGTAATTTATAAATAATTGATTACACAAATGAAGCTCGGCTGCTGAGTTCAGGACAGATGGATCTCTCAATCCAGCAGCGTCGAGAGGTAGATCACACACTACAAAAGCAGTTCAGAGTGGGCGTGGCTTCAAAATGAAGTTTGAGTTCTTATACTGAAATCTTCTAATTGGAAGAAGGAAGTTATTAGCATTTATACATGTGTGTGTGTGTTATGGGTTATGTGGGATATGGAATAAATACAGATACAGGAGGTGAGTAACGGATACGGAATGAGTAACAAGGCAGGTGATGAGTAATGGGATAAGTAATGAGGCAGAGAATGAGTAATGGGATAAGGGATGAGGAACAAGGCAGGTTATGAGTAATGAGGAAGAGTATGAGTAATGGGATATGGGCTAACTAATGAGGCAGAGAATGAGTAACGAGACATGGAATGAGGAACGAGGCAGGTGATGAGTAATGGAATATGGGATGAGTTATGAGGCAGGTGATGAGAAATGGGATGTGATATGAGTAAGGACGGAGGGAATGAGTAACAAGGCAGGGAATGAATAATGGGATATGGGATGAGTAATGAGGCATGGAATGAGGAGTTAGGCAGGTGATGAGTATTGGGATGAGTAATGAGACAGGGGATGAGTACTGGGATGAGTAATGAGGTAGGTCATGAGGAATGAGGCATGGGATGAGGAATGAGGCAGGTGATGAGTATTGGGATGAGTTATTAGGCAGGGGATGAGTAAAGAGATGTGGAATGAGTAAGGAGAGAGGGAATGAGTAATGAGGCAGGTGATAAGTAATGAGATATAATGATTAATGAGGCATGGAATGAGTAAGGAGGCAGGAGATGAGCAATGGAATGTGAAATGAGGAACAGTGTATAATGAATAATAATCAGGGAAGAAATACTGCACTGTGAACTGAGTAAAGAGCCATGCAGGGAGTAACAGGGTGTGAAATTAGCAATAATTACAGAGTAAAATATCTCAATATGAAACGAGTAACAGAGTGAAGTGACCTGAGCATGAAATGGAGCATTGTTTTTCCATCTTCTCTAAAGTAGCGAGCATGCTCTGGCTGATTCTGTAACAATTTATGAATAATTAATTATACAACAGAAATGCCACAGGAGTGTGGAATAGAAAAAAGTTTTGATATGCTGGAGGACAGGAGGATCTCCATCAGGCAGGACCTGCTGCTCTCACCCTGAGCTGAGTGTCAGACCTTTGTGGGTCGTAAATGAGAGCGAGTCGTGATCTTAGCCTCCCATCAGGCACTAATTAGAGCCCATTAGTAACCCGGAGGCAGCGTCTTCCCCTACTGCTCTGTTTCTGCTGTAACGAGAGGAGACCGCTTTCTTCAGCCCTAAATTATGTAGGGTCATAAAGAGAACATGCCTTATTAATATGGAAGAGCTGGAATAGTCTGGTTTTAGTATTTACGACCCGACTGCTCCAGACTCGGAACTCGGAAATAAATTTGTGCATCTCTGCACCGGTAATGTCTGATGAGTTTGTTATTTGCTATCAAAAGTTTCTTTAAGTCTTGCCATGAAGGAGGCGGAGCCACTGTGACGTTTAGGGGGTGTGGCCTCTTTTCACATCAATATGTTGCCTATGTAACTGCCAGTCCCAGAGTAGGAGGCGTGGCCTATGTAACTGTCAGTCGAGTAGCAGGAGTTGTGGCCTATGTAACTGTCAGTCTCACAGTAGGAGGTGTGGCCTATGTAACTGCCAGTCCGTGAATTGGAGACATGGAGTATATAACTGTCAGTCCCAGAGCAGGAGGTGTGGCCTCTGTAACTGTCCTTTTGAGGTACAGGAACTGTGGCCATGGTGAATGTCATGCCCAATGAATGAGGCGTGGCCTCTGTGACTGTCAATACCAGTACAGAAGGTGTTTTCCTATGTGTCAAATCTAAAAAAGAAGGCGTGGCCTCTGTGTTTGTCAAATCTATCAGGGAGGTGTGGTTTTTGTGAATGTTAGAATAACAGAGGTGTGGTCTCAGATTTATTAGAGTGGGCATGGCCTCCAACTTCTCCAAACAAACCCTGTTTTCAATTAAAAACGAAACTCACAATCAGATCTCATCATCTCCAAGTTCTACTTCGGAGGAAGTCACAATGTTCCCGGCAGTAAATAATGAGCTCTCAGCTCTCTGGACACTTATCAAGCAGAACTGCTGGGTTTTAATTATAGTATAAGTTTAATGTCATGTCAGCACTAAACAGGAAGGAGATTAAAGCTGAATCGTTAGTGTGCAACAGTGCAAGGAAATGTATTCACTTCTGGAGGCTAAAGACATAAACCATCGCCTGAAAGAGCTGAATCGTTAGGACCAGATCCTGTTCCTCTCTACAAGGATAAAACACGATTGTCTCGCTGTATCGATTGTATATGGCTTGTCATAACACGTCCTGTCAGGGTAAATCCTCCGGGAGCAAAATTCACACTTGGTACGTGGTGTGGACTGTAGATTTGAGCGTCAGATTAAATCAGACTATAAGTGATACAATCACAGACACAGAGGCAAGGAAGCATTCAGGATCCTCCTCGTGTCAGATTTCAGTTTTACTAAAAAGCGAGTTGTTTTATCAGACGCTTCTACAGCATTTATAGAGAAGATTCCACGCAAGACAGAAAAGCCATCACGCCGGTGAGAAGACAGCAGACACAAGCGCTACATGAGGACAACATGCTACACTGAAAAGCAAATACATACTGCTTTTTAAAGAACTAAACCCTGATTAAACACAAACCTTCACATTTTGTTTCCTGTGTTAGAATTTGTCCTCTGCAAATGATCCAAGATGCAGCTAAGTTCTCCCACACCACCCCACTGCTGCTCCTCCACTGGCTTCCTGTAGCTGCATCAGATTCAAAACACTGAAGCTTGCATACAAAGACTGCATACCAAGACTGGACCAGCTCCATCTGACCTCAAAGTTCTTATCACTCCTCACACTGACCCTCGCTCCCTCAGATCCACTAGCACTGCTCCACTGGTCCACCATCTCTCAGGGTAAGAGGTAGGTCTACATCTAGACTCTTCTCTGTTCTGGCAGCGAGGTGGTGGAGTGAACTACCCCCAGATGTCCGAACAGCCGAGTCACTGACCGTCTTCAAACGCCGGGTGAAGACCTACCTCTTCCTGGAAGCTCTAGCTCCTCTAGATCTAATTTTTCCTGTTTGGTTTATGTATTGTTGTTAAAGAATGCTATGTTGTACTTATTATCCGTTTAGTTATATTTAATGTTACAGAGCATCCACACAACAAGTTCTTATCTTGTGGTTTTCTTGCCAGACTCACATGAAATGAGGTAAAACAAATAAATAAATAAATAAATAAATAAATAAATAAATAAACAAAAATAAAATTTTACAGCTTGTCGAAAAATGTGAAGTTCAACTTTATCTCTGACCGTTACAAAGAGCTGACACTGGAGACTCCTTCCATACATGACACAGAAACAGCTCCATACTTTAAAAAAACTTCACCCTGTCAATCATTTATTTAAAAAAAAAACACATTCAATTCAATTTAATTGACTTGTATAGCGTTTTTAAACAATGGACATTGTCGCAATAGCAGCTTTACAGGGACATACAAAAAAATGATAAAGTTTAAAGTTACTATTTTATCCCTAATAAGAAACCTGAGGTGACGGTGGTGAGGAAAAACTCCCTGAGATGATCTGAGGAAGAAACCTTGAGAGGAACCAGGCTCAGAAGGGAACCTCATCCTCATTTGGGTGACACCGGACAGGAAATAATGTAAATGTTGATAATGTTCCTTCTACAACAGCAACCAAGATCTCATACGGAACTAATAGACCAGTGTAGTTTCTGAGTTCATTATAGACTTAACACTAATTCCTTCCTTCCTCACACATCCATGTGAATGAAAAACAATATATACATTGATCAGGCATAACATTATGACCACCTGCCTAATATTGTGTTGGTCCCCTTTTGCTGCCAACAACAGCCCTGACCCGTCCTGCACTGTGTATTCTGAACCCTTTCTATCAGAAACAGCATTAACTCCTTCAGCAATTTGAGCAACAGTAGCTAGTCTGTTGGATCGGACCACACGGGCCAGCCTTCGCTCCCCACGTACATCAATGAGCCTCGGCCGCCCATGACCCTGTCTTCGGGTCACCACTGTTCCTTCCTTGGACCACTTTTGATAGATACTGACCACTGCAGACCGGGAACACCCCACAAGAGCTGCAGTTTTGGAGATGTTCTGATCCAGTGGTCTAGCCATCACAATTTGGCCCTTCGTCAAACTCGCTCAAATCCTTACGCTTGTCCATTTTTCCTGCTTCTAACACATCAACTTTGAGGACAAAATGTTCACTTGCTGCCTAATATATCCCACCCACTAACAGGTGCCATGATGAGGAGATACTCAGTCTTATTCACGTCACCTCTCACTGCTCACAGTGTTATGGCTGATCGGTGTATATTATATTAGAGTGAGTGCATTAATATAAACCTGCACTACTGTCATAGAAAATTACTTAAAACCTTCTTAAAATTTTTTATGTTAATAATAATAATAATAGTAATAATTATAATAATAATAATTATTATTATTATTACAATTAGGGAATCTAGCCATGGGGGTCACAGTCCAGTGACTTCTGTGCCGGTCCCAAGCCCGGATAAATAGAGAGGGTTGCGTCAGGAAGGGCATCCGGCGTAAAACATTGCCAAATTTAACCATGCGAATCGTCAGTACGAATTTCATACCGGATCGGTCGAGGCCCGGGTTAACAACGACCGCCATCGGCGCCGTTGACCTACAGGGCGCCGGTGGAAATTGGGCTACTGTTGGTCGAAGAAGTAGAGGAGGGAGGAGAGTGCACAGACAGAGAGAGAAGAGGAAAGGTAAGAGTGTAGGACTGAGAATAGGAACTCTGAATGTTGGTACTATGACAGGAAAAGGTAGAGAGCTGGCTGATGTGATGGAGAGAAGGAAGGTGGATATACTGTGTGTACAGGAGACCAGGTGGAAGGGTAGCAAGGCTCATAGTATAGGAGCAGGATTCAAGCTGTTTTATTATGGTGTGGATAGTAAGAGAAATGGGGTAGGTGTGGTCCTGAAGGAGGAGTTTGTGAGGAATGTTCTGGAGGTGAAGAGAGTGTCAGACAGGGTGATGAGTCTGAAGTTAGAGATTGAAGGGGTGATGTTGAATGTGGTTAGTGGTTATGCCCCACAGGTAGGTTGTGAGTTAGAGGAGAAAGAGAGATTCTGGAGTGAATTAGATGAGGTGATGGAGAGTATTCCCACGGGTGAGAGAGTGGTGATAGGAGCGGATTTTAATGGACATGTTGGCGAGGGGAACACAGGTGATGAGGAGGTGATGGGCAAGTTTGGAGTTAAGGAAAGGAACCTGGAAGGACAGATGGTAGTGGACTTTGCTAAGAGGATGGACATGGGTGTGGTTAACACTTATTTTCAGAAGAGGGAGGAGCATAGAGTGACTTACAAGAGTGGAGGTAGGAGAACACAGGTAGACTACATTCTATGTAGAAGAGGCAATCTGAAAGAGATTAGTGACTGTAAAGTGGTAGTGGGAGAGAGTGTAGCCAGACAGCATAGGATGGTGGTGTGTAGGATGACTTTGATGGTCTGTAAGACGAAGAGGTCAAAGATAGAGAAGAAAACCAAGTGGTGGAAGCTGAAAAAGGAGGAATGTTGTGAGGAATTTAGACAGAAGTTGAGGCAGGCTCTGGGTGGTCAGGTAGTGCTGCCAGATGACTGGGAAACTACAGCAGAAGTGATCAGGGAGACAGGGAGAAAGGTGCTGGGTGTGTCATCTGGAAGGAGGAAAGAAGATAAGGAGACTTGGTGGTGGAATGAGGAAGTTCAGGATAGTATCCAGAGGAAAAGGTTAGCCAAGAAGAAGTGGGACATGGACAGGACTGAAGAGAATAGACAGGAATACAAGGAGTTACAGCGCAGAGTGAAGAGGGAGGTGTCTAAGGCCAAGCAGAAGGCATATGAAGAGTTGTACACTAGGTTAGACACTAGAGAAGGAGAGAAGGACTTGTACAGGTTAGCTAGGCAGAGGGATCGAGATGGGAAGGATGTGCAGCAAGTTAGAGTTATTAAGGATAGAGATGGAAGGGTGCTCACAAGTGAGGAGAGTGTACAGAGGAGATGGAAGGAATACTTTGAGGAGCTGATGAATGAGGAAAATGAGAGGGAAAAAAGAGTAGAAGGGGTGAACTCTGTGGAACAGAAAGTAGATAAGATTAGAAAGGATGAAGTCAGGAAGGCTTTGAAGAGGATGAAAAGTGGGAAGGCAGTTGGTCCTGATGACATCCCGGTGGAGGTCTGGAAGTGTCTGGGAGAGGCAGCAGTGGAATTTTTAGCTAATTTGTTCAACAGGGTTTTAGAGAGTGAGAGGATGCCTGAGGAATGGAGAAGAAGTGTGTTAGTGCCGATCTTTAAGAATAAGGGTGACGTGCAGAGTTGCAGTAACTATAGGGGGATAAAATTGATGAGCCATACAATGAAGGTATGGGAAAGAGTAGTGGAAGCTAGGTTAAGGAAGGTAGTGGACATTTGTGAGCAGCAGTATGGCTTCATGCCCAGAAAGAGCACAACGGATGCAATTTTTGCTCTGAGGTTTTTGATGGAGAAGTATAGGGATGGTCAGAAGGAGTTGCACTGTGTGTTTGTAGACTTGGAGAAAGCATATGACAGGGTACCAAGAGAAGAGCTGTCGTACTGTATGAGGAAGTCAGGAGTAGCGGAGAAGTATGTCAGAGTGGTGCAGGACATGTATGAGAGGAGCAGGACAGTGGTGAGGTGTGCTGTAGGTCAGACAGAGGAGTTCAATGTGGAGGTGGGACTGCATCAGGGATCGGCTCTGAGCCCCTTCCTGTTTGCTATAGTGATGGACCAGTTGTCAGAGGAGGTCAGACAGGAGTCTCCTTGGACAATGATGTTTGCAGATGACATTGTGATCTGTAGTGAGAGCAGGGAGCAGGTGGAGGAAAACCTGGAGAGGTGGAGGTTTGCGCTGGAGAGAAGAGGAATGAAGGTCAGTCGTAGTAAGACTGAGTACATGTGTGTGAATGAAAGGGAGGGAAGTGGAACAGTAAGGTTACAGGGTGAAGAGGTGAAGAAGGTACAGGAGTTTAAGTACTTGGGGTCAACAGTCCAGAGTAATGGAGAGTGTGGGAAAGAGGTAAAGAAGCGAGTGCAGGCAGGTTGGAATGGGTGGAGAAAGGTGTCGGGAGTTCTGTGTGATCAGAAAATATCAGCGAGAATCAAGGGGAAGGTGTACAGGACAGTGGTGAGACCGGCCATGCTGTATGGTTTAGAGACAGTGTCACTGAGGAAGAGACAGGAGTCAGAGCTAGAGGTAGCAGAGCTGAAGATGTTGAGGTTCTCTTTGGGAGTGACAAGATTGGACAGGATTAGGAATGAGTACATCAGAGGGACAGCCCATGTTGGACGTTTGGGGGACAAAGTTAGGGAGGCCAGATTAAGATGGTTTGGACATGTTCAGAGGAGGGACAGTGAGTATATTGGTAGGAGAATGTTGGACATGGGGCTGCCAGGCAGGAGGCAAAGAGGAAGGCCAAAGAGGAGGTATATGGATGGAATAAATGAGGATATGAAGCTAGTGGGTGCAAGGGTTGAGGATGCAGAAGATAGGGATAGGTGGAGAGAGATGATTCGCTGTGGCGACCCCTGAAGGGAAAAGCCGAAAGAAGAAGAAGATTACAATTAGGGGCATTGGTGGCTCAGTGGTAGGTTTCTGGCCTATCATGTGGAAGGCCTGGGTTCGATTCCCAGCCAATGCCTCAACCCCAGCCACTGGATGCAGTGCCGGTCCCAAGCCTGGAAAAATGGGAGGGTTGCGGCAGTATGCCAAGTTGTTGTGCGGACCAGTTGGTCCGCTGTGGCGACCCCGAACAGGGAGCAGCCGAAAGCAAATTCATTCATTATTATTATTATTATTAACAGTATTAATACTATTGTGTATTTGTTGGACAGAAATTTCTGAACCCACAGCCCGAGTATTTCCCACTGTGAAGGGTTTTTTTCTGTTTAAATAAGACGTCCTGCTCCCTGAATGTGTGAATATCTTCTTCACATGAATAAAGGCGATTCCTCATTTCCACTCATTTCCGTGTCAAATAAGATTAACACGTAAGGCCTTGGCCTTTCTCACACTCATCCATTATGCTCAGCTCATCACTGCACTGTGAAATGCACGCTAATGAATCAGGATCACTGCAGCCTCATGGCTTTTAGACGTTCATTTCTTTTTTTTCCTTTAAGGGAAATCAGAATCAGGCTCATCTCTGAGGATCAGTAATGTATAATGTATTTCAGGGCAAACCTACTGCCCTTTTATTATTATTATTATTGTTATTATTATTATTATTATTATTATTATTATTTTAAATATTACTACTAGAAGAAGAAGATTTTAAATAATAATAAGAACAATTATTATTAAGACTTCTCATATTAATTTAAAATAGTTTAAACAATTGAAATGATATTTATATTATTATATTATTATTATTATTATTAAATTATATATTATATTATTATTGAATATAATTATAGATTTATATTATACAATTATAGATCTCCAAGCATATGTAATATATAATATATTTCAGGGCAAACTTACTGGCCTTTATTATTATTATTATTATTATTATTATTATTATTATTATTATTATTATAAATAATAATAATAATAATTAAGACTTCTCATATTTATTTTAAATAGTTTAAATAATTACAATGATATTTATATTAAATTGAATATAATTTAAAGTAAATATTAAAAATGCTAATTTTGTATTACTACATGTTACATAATTTATTACATATTTATTACTATAGTTTTTGTCTATGTTTACAATTTGTCCTTTAAATAAATAAATAAAGATAAATGTGGCAGTTTAATTTTTGACCAGTTCTTGATACTCTGTGGTGTATTTGTTATGGATGGCTGTGAGATTATCCGCTCTGTTTTAAAGTGTACTTTGAATTCTGTGTGTGTTGTGGTGTATGTGTATTGGTGTGTGTATTGGTGTGTGTGTGTGTGTGTGTGTGTGTGTGTGTTATCAGCACTCATCTTATTGCTGCCCCTCCACTAATGATCCCGCTTCTCTCTGCTGATTAAATGGGCAGTGTAATCTCACGCCCTTCACCTGCACCCTAACAAATTACAGCCTACACACACACACACACACACACACACACACACACCACAATACACACATACATACACAGCACAATACACACATACACCCCACAATACACACATACACTACTACACACGTATCCATACACCACAACACACATCCACACACCCCACAATACACACATACACCACAAAACACACACACACACACACACACTAATTGACACGTATCCATACACCACAACACACACATACACCAATACACATACACACCAATAATCACACACACTACAGTAATCTCAGGCACACACATTACACATTAAAATTATTATTAGAAATTATTACTACTAATAATAATAATTTTAAAAAAAATCAGTTTTATGGACAATTCATTGCTAATGAATGCAATTAGAACAGGAAACTAATTAGAAAACTTATATATATATATATATATATATATATATATATATATATATTATATATATATATATATATATATATGTGTGTGTGTGTGTGTGTGTCAGTAAACAGGGAAGCTTTATTTATGTGTATTAGCGAGCAGGATTAATCAGCAAAGAGTTTGCGCTCCTGTTCGTTTAATACTGAATTTAATCACTTTCCCCCAGAGGTTCATTACGCTGACAGCAGAGTGCTCAGCTTTATTAACACACCGATCCTTCGTTAAGAGCCAATTAAAAATATGAACAAACCGCTTCCTTTCAGCAAAGCCTCATTATTAGTTATCTCCAAACAGCATGGTGCAGGGAATTATGGGTAGTTATGTTACACTAACGAACAACATTGCATTCAATAGACTCTCATTGAATTTTCCGAACCAGCGGGTCAGCGGACAGAAGGCAGGTGGGAAAACGAAAGGAAAGAGAGCGTGAATGAGTGTTAGGTGTGCGAGAGCCACGGAGAACGTCCGCTAGCTAGCCACGAGCTGGAGCGGGGAAAATAAAACAAAGCAGGTTAAACCTTTTTGAGGTTTTCACAATTGCAATTTAATTACAGAAGTTTTAAAAGTTGCCTAGCGAACTCTTTTACTAGCTACATAACAATTAAAATAGTTACTTTAACCAGACAGTGCTAATTATTGATCGCGCAAATACAGTGCTGGCTAGCATGCTCTCCGAATGATGCTAGTTATATCTTGCTAGCTGTTGTTCTTAAACACTTTCTACACAGCACGATGAATAAAGTCACAGTTATGACCATGAAATATAACAATACTGTATCTGATCATAAAATAAAAGCTAATTATATTAAGTGCATATGTTAGCTAGCAGCCTTTCCAAGCTAGCAATAGGCAAATTATTTTGTCTCTAACTTTATAAAATACATCTGTCCTGATAAAACGTGTTGACTTTAATGCACACACTTTCACTCTTTTCACGCTAAAAAAGGTGTTTAAGAGTTCATTAAAGGTTCTTAGCTTCTTAGGTTCAACTTCAAACCATTTCCCATTAGGAAGTGCTCTGATGTCGGGTTCTGCATTAAATCATAAAGGGTTTCAGCTAAGAGGAAACCAAAGAATGCTTAAGAACGGTTCTAAACAGAATGAATAAATAACTCCAGGCTAACTGTCTTAGCGGTGTGGGAAAATCATCAAACAAAATGCTTTATCTGCTGCTTAATAAGTTCCAGTTTTTCAGTACTTTTCTTCACGGATGAATCAAAAATCTAAAAAAAAAATCCTTCTACGCGATAAACCTGAGGAACACAATAATCCAGAGATAACGTTAAAGAACCATCTCAAGAAACCAGCAAAGAATTGGGTGAATATAACTTAATTAACTAATATAACTTACACACAGATGCAGCAAGACTTCATAGAAGAGTTCATCAGCACCATCTGCTTATATAGTAAACAAGCAGGAAGTAAGCAGGATGTGTACGTCAGAGGGTTGAGCACCAATTCAGGAGATCCTGACCTCTGCTGGTGGGGAGGGGGAGTGTCTTGGATTCTCATCACAGTCCTGCTCATTTAAGACACACCTGTGATCCGTTTATCTGTTTATAGCTAAACGTAAATATATTTCATGTTGAAGAAACATGTTTCTGTTACTTTGGCTATAAACAAGTTCCTGTGAATGAGCTGTTACTATAGAAACAATAACGTATTATAGAGAACTAATCACAGTCTAGCAGCGTGTATCGCTAAAAATAGCTGAGTCCAATAAAAACCTTCACTTTCATGAGAATTCGGTGCTTTAACAAAGCTTTTTTTGTGGTTTTAATAAAAAATAAAACAAGGGTCAGTTAAACAAGTCCTTTGAGTGTCAGTGTGAGGGGAGAAGATTCCGGTTCTTGCGGTTCTTCTTCCAGCTGTTTTGGTGTCATTTGAAAGCCGTGGGTTTTAATGCAGGGTTGATGGCCGTGTGATGGAGGATGTTCTCTGAGAGCAGCCCTGCTGATGCTTCCTGCAGGATATGTTGTACAGCACACCGCTTGCTAAGCTCTTTACTTCCAACTCCAGCTATGCTAACGCCAACGAGACACAACCTGTAATTAGAAGCGG
This sequence comes from Hemibagrus guttatus, assembly GCA_033459395.1. Taxonomy (NCBI): domain Eukaryota; kingdom Metazoa; phylum Chordata; class Actinopteri; order Siluriformes; family Bagridae; genus Hemibagrus; species Hemibagrus guttatus. The sequence continues at coordinate 1,136,900 of JAUCMX010000022.1, read as the reverse complement.
TGCTGCAATCCGCCGGCGTCCATATTTATTTCCCACAGTAACACTAACTCATTTCTCCAGCCCGTATGTCCTCCACATCTATAAAGTTCACTCCACCGAGGACATTTAGGGTTATGAAACTATCAGGACAACAGCCCTAAAGCCGCAGGCCAGCCGACTCTTAATCAGCCTTATTGCTGCTCGCGAGGACTCCTGCCGGCTCGCTTGGAGACCTATAGTCGTAAAAAAAATACAGAACTGATCGTAATGAGCTTTTACGTCCAAATAAACAAACCACCAATGGCAAAGGTTACTGAGCTGCTAGCATACAGAGAGCGTGTAGCGAATGCATGGGGGAAGAGAAACGTAAAACCTTAGTTTATTTTCCATTAGTAGCTCATGTACAGTGTTTTGACTTTTTAACTGGTTTACAGTTTTGGTGTTAAGCGATCAGTTAGATTGTTGAATTCAGTTCGCAGGTCTATATAAATTGCACATGGTTTCTACAAATAAAATGCTGATATTTAACAAAGAAAACCCTTTGCTAATTTTTTCTCCTGTAGATTCTGATCAATAACATGCTAGCTCAGGTCAGATCACAAAGATAACCACAGAGAGAACAGAAAAATCATTATTTTTTTCATTGTTTTTTATTTGTTCTGCCCTTATAGACCTGCTTTCTACATTTAGAGAAATTGATTTGTTCTGAGTTCCATTCAAATTTAGCAAAAAGCAAAATCTCTATAAATCTCACAATATTTTAACTTTCCTTTATTAAGTGAAAAGTAAGTGTATGTTGTGAAGATTTAATACGTTGTATAATATTCCGATCTCAGATGGAGTTTTATCTTAAGTAAAAACATTTCAGCATGCATCCAATATTGTGTACTGTGACAGTATCTACTGCATTCAATTCCATAACTACCGCATTTGATTCAGTACCTACCACATTTGATTCAGTACCTACTGCATTCGATTCAGTATCCATCTGATTTGATTCAGTACCTACCGCATTTGATTCAGTACCTACTGCATTTGATTCAGTCCCTACTGCTTTTGATTCAGTATCCACCTGATTTGATGCCGTACAGCAGTATTTGATTCAGTACCTACCGCATTTGATTCAGTCCCTACTGCTTTTGATTCAGTCCCTACTGCTTTTGATTCAGTATCCACCTGATTTGATGCCGTACAGCAGTATTTGATTCAGTACCTACTGCATTTGATTTAGAAGCTACCACATTTGATTCAGTACCTACCGCATTCGATTTCAGGTTTTTTCGTTTCCGAATTTGATTCAGTACCAAAAGCATTTGATTCAGTACCTACCATTGTGTGGTGTGGTTTTGGAGTGTGGTTTTGGATGTCGTGTGGATCTTCTCTTTTCACCTCGGATTTCTTGCTCCAGAGGATATTCTAAACTTTGTAAATAAACTAGATTTGAGGAATGTTTTCATATCCCTGACGGCTGTTTGGTCTTCATCATGCTGATTGTTTGGAAACGTTCTCAGATAAACTCTGGGTTCTTCCAGGAACAGCAGTATTCATACTGAGATCTCATGACTCTTTAATTGCCACAGGTTGACTCTGTGCAGCTAATCACATGACTTCTGATGAGGTTTCAGAAGAAGAAATGACATTTTTATTCACTTTATTGGCCCTGCTGTATGTGGATGTCATGTGTTATTGTGTTATCACTTGTTGGCAGTCAGTGTTTATCAGCAATAGTTTCCTCGGGTTTTCTGGTTGCATGGCAACAAACATTCACCGGTGCTTCTGGGAGTTCAGACTAAATCTTTAATTATTCAATTGTGGTTTGAGGAGCGAATGTCAGTGTGTAGAAGAGCAGAAGATCTGAGGAAGCTTTGCAATTGAAGGCCAAAGATGTGAAAGATGATATCTTCATCACAGAGCTTCGATTCATTCATTTATCTTCAGTAAGTGCTTTATCCCGGTCAGGGTCACGGAGGAGCCGGAGTTTATCCCAGGAACAGAGTGAGTGTGAGGCGGTGAGACCCTCCTGATCCATCCACACTCCTCCACACCGAGCACCTTTTAACATTTTAAGCAGATTTTTTTTGTGTGATTTTCTGGCTTAGTGGTTAGCATGTTTGCCTCATACCTCAAGGGTTGGGGGTTCAATTCCCGCCTCCACCATGTGTGTGTGGAGTTTCCATGTTCTCCCCGTGCCTTGGGGGTTTCCTCCCCCGGTCCAAAGACATGCATGGTAGGTTGATTGGCATCTCTAAATTGTCCGTAGTGTGTGATTGTGTGAGTGAATGAGAGTGTGTGTGTGCCCTGCGATGGGTTGGCACTCCGTGCAGGGTGTATCCTGCCTTGATGCCCAATGACGCCTGAGATAGGCGCAGGCTCCCCGTGACCCGAGAATAGATCGGATAAGCGGTAGACAATGAATGAATGAATGAATGAGAAAGACACGGTGTCCAAGAGGCGCAGAACACAATAACAATTCCAAAAACAGGAGGAATCAGACGAAGAGGAAAAGGTAGGTATAGTGTGTGGACGGAATTCTTCCCTCTGATTGGACGAGACATCTGTCACTCAGGATATACAGGAAGTCCAGCAGGCTGCAGCAGTAGAAAGTGGATTGGTGTGTGTATGAACGCAGCTCTGCTCTTATAGCGCTCCTTACATCCTTTAATCTGGAATAGTTTGGTCTTCCGAACATTCCTGCGTTCTTCAGGAGTGTTTTTAGAGATCGCAAACTAATCTTTACGCCATGATACGCTATCAGTATATCCAAAATCACGCCATGTGAACGTCCTTCCTCAAAGTAGCGCTGAATGAACTCCATTTTCTTATTAAGATAAATATATATGTTTGTTATTTTCTTTAAAAGATTTAAAGTTGCACTATTGAAAAATAATAATGGTTTAAAGTGAAGGCAGAACTCCACACATGTAAAAGGAAAAAAGAGTTAGATACACAATTTCCTACTTCCTGTATATCCTGAGTGACAGATGTCTCGTCCAATCAGAGGGAAGAATTCCATTCGCTAACTATACCTAGCTTTTCCTCTTCGTCTGATTCGTCCTTGTGTTTTTGGATCTGTTATTGTGTTCTGTATTTCTCGGCCAGCGTAGAAAGATGTTCAGAACTTCATTAATTAGGAGTGAAATCACAAAACCTCACAAGAAAAAAAACAGCGATCCATAAATATACTGAGTAAAAATCAGGAAACAGGGTGCAGGTGAGTTCACGCTTAGGAGAAATTAGAGAGTCAGAGAATTCCAGACTGGATCCGCAGTGGGATTGAGACTGGACAGGACCGGACCGGCAGTGGAGCTGGACGTGATGCTCACAGAACACGTTTTTTTTTCTTCCTGTATAAATGTTTATTATAAACAATTTCTGCTGCTTTTAGCACTAAAATCAATGAATCCAGACGGTTACAGACCTCGATACCACAATACAGCACTTCCTGTTTCTTTGCTAATCGCCAAACAGCATTTTTGTGTGTGTGTGTGTGTGTGTGTGTGTGTGTGAGACCACTTATTCATATGCAGCATGAAATGATTAGTCGGTGAAACTCGCGCTCTCATCAGCCCACACACACACAACACATGGAAATGTTAGCAAACATGCTGATGATTAGCCATTAACGAGATGGCAGCTGTGTGTATGACAGGATGCTATTAGCTATCAAAACACACACACACACACACACACACACACACAACAGCATGGCCATTTTTATGATGTATGATGATGAGAAATAATCAGGATGGAAAACATCTTCATAACGTTTTCATAACGTGAGAACAGGAAGAACACGGAGCCTTTTTGTGTAGCGCAAACACTGAATAAAATTGAGGAATCAGGTCAGGTAATTCATTCACACACACCTGTTCATGATTTATTTATTTACAGGAATTCATGAAGCAGATGTGTTCCTTGCAAAGTAGCTTTAGAAAAAACTGTAAATATAAGCTTGTGTTAGATAAAGCGCTAGCTCTAATTAGCAGCACTAATTATTAACGAACAAAAGGATGCCAAGACACATGCACTAACACCAACCACTTCCATATATGGATTTAAGCCACGCCCACTGCGCCTGCAGTCACGTTTGGTGTCATTTTTTAAAAAAGGGGAAAGATTATTAATGAGTAAATACACAATATAAAATGTATCCAGACACATGAAAAACTTAATAAATAATAAATTAACAGACAATATTAAAATACATTTAACTACACAAATATGTTTAAATTAAAACAATGAACTACATAATATCACAGATAATATATTCAAAGAAAATCCTGACAAATAAATATATTATTAATAAATCAACACAATAAAAATCAAGCAAATAATTATATGAATAATAATATTTAGAAATTTAGGAATAAAATTTGAATCTAGTTATTAGATTTTTTTTGTTTATATATATATATAATTTTTTTCATTTTATTTTATACTTTATTTTGGCACGGGGAGAACATGTAAACTCCACACACACACGGCGGAGGCGGGAATCGACCCCCCAACCCTGGAGGTGTGAGGCAAACGTGCTAGCCACCCCCCCTTTATAAGCCAAACACTATATAATTTGTTTAATGTAATATTTTCATGTTTTTTTTGTAATTTTATTATTTGAATATTTTAATATATCTTGCATTAAATAGTATTTACTGTATATTATTTGAATAAACAAGTGAAAAATATATAAATA
>JAUCMX010000022.1:1122228-1127228 GCA_033459395.1 Hemibagrus guttatus | reverse complement strand
ACACTTTCACTGTGATCCTCCCCGTCTCCTCCTTCTCTGTAATGGTGAGGAGAAAAGGTGGAGGAGGATGAGGAGGAAAGAAGAACAGGAGGAACATGAGGAAGAGGAGGAGGAAGAGGAGGAGGAAGAGGGACTAATAGTTAGAGTGGAATTCTTGTCTCTGCTTTGATGTTGAATTCTGGATTCTGATTGGTCAGAAGGTGTTGATGAAGAGCATGTGTAAGTCACACCTTTCCCCCTGAAGCACTGATGTGGATATTTCAGTGAATGTTGTGTGTGTGTAATCCTGTGTGTTCCTGTTAGAGCTTACAGGAAGTGACACCAGGTGAAATTGTGTGTGTCGTGTCCTTATTTACCGTCAGAACATCGGCGTGTAGCGCAGGACCGCGGCGCTTCCTCTCTCCTGTCCACAACAACAAAGCTTATTACTGTTGATGCTCCGTAAATCCCGCGACTCTCCGCTTTTTAATTTCCTGCTCCAGTGCACAGAAACACGTCAGCAAGAAAGTGCCCTAAATATCATACTGTAAAACACACACACACACACACACACACACAGTGTGCTGTAGGTGGAGCAGGAAGTGATTCAGATACATTCTCAATTAAAAATACAAATCCTACACGGATGACGGAGTGACGGTCATTCAGCAGTCTGATGAAACACCAGGCAGAGCCTTAAGGTCCTCAGTCTGCAGGACGTCTGACCGGAGCGTGAGGTCAGTTTTTCTTTAATTAGGTTTATGATTAAGGGATCACAACACGAGTGTCTCATCACATCACATCACATCACATCATGTTTATAGAAGCGATTCAAGAACCGGGTGCTAAAAGTGCTAAAGTTCCAGTTCTCTTCACCACCATGGCATCGTCCAGCACACCTCTAGTGCAGTTTATTTTTAATTCCTAAATATACATACAGCGTACTCGAGCTGTAACACTTCACACTTATGTCTGCTTTTATATATATATATATATATAATTGATTAATTAATTGATTGATTGATTAAATATATAAATAAATTGAGCTTTATAATGTCACAGTCCTATTGGATGTTAATGTTTCTTAAGTAAAATTGTAGTTTTCTGACATTTTTTGATTCGGACCTGAATGTAAAACTTGTTTAGTTTGTGAACCCGCAGCGTTCCTCCACACTGACACGGATCTGCTTCCTCTTTACTTTAACGAGTGACACAGAAATCCAACTTTATAATCACCTTCAAATTTCTTTATGTCTTCTCTGAAGTTCAGTGAAACACTTCGAGCCAATCTGGAGAAAAACAGAAGTACGGCCTGATTTTCCGCAGTGCAGTTAAACATCTCGTGGAGCGCAAAGTTCAGTGCAAAATGTTCCGTTATTAAAGAAACGTTTGGAGAGTTAACCGTTACGAGATGTTCGGTGTCCTAGTTCCTCGTGTCTCTGATGTGCTGCGTCACATTAAATCACGCCGCCGTCGATCACGCTGCAGGAGTCATTAGAGTCTGACTGAAAAGGGCAGCAGCACAATATGAGCAACACTTATTATATCTCTTACACACACACACACACACACACACACACACTTCTACGACTACTTTTTATAAAGGTCAGTGAAAAACATCATCCAAAAGTTTCAAAATTTCAACTCACTCCTGATCTGCCGCTGTGTGTGTGTGTGTGTGTGTGTGTGTGTGTGAGTGTGTGTGTGTGAGTGTGTGTGATAGGCTTTGCACAAATCTGCCACTTTATATATTATTTATATTTTAATAGTGAGTGTCTGAAACACCTCCATGTGCTCTGTTCATTCCTAATAAGGTAATATTGCTAACATTAGCTTACCTGCTAGTAAGCTAGCTGCATTTATCGCAAGTTGAATTTCAGTATCGGAGTCTACGCCAGTTTACAGACTATTTTTTAGTACACCAAACTGTTACCATGACATCGACTACATGTTTATCCCTAACGTCAGCTAAAGATACCTAGCTGGACTAAAGTTAGCCAGAACACACGGGTCACTTCTGGCAGTTGGGATCGTGATATCTTGTCATTATAGAACTATAGAGTGCAACGTTTCTCATAAACACTGAGGATTTCATTAATAATGCACCGTGCTTGTGAAGTCTCAGCACAGTTTGCTGTTTTATTCCTTTCTCAGTAAAAGCTTCTGTTATCTATAATTCATCACTCGTTCACTTCATAATTAATTATCAACACACATTAAAACGAGCGGGCAGAAGGAAAATATTAAACCCGTCAGAGTTTATCACAATTCTGCTTGTAATCAGGAATCCCGAGAATCTGCAGTGAGACAAGCAGCAGGATCAGGATAAGGGTCAGGGACAGGATCAGGATCAGGATGAGGATGAAGATCAGTATCAGGGTCAGGATGAGGATCTGGGTCAGGATGAGGATCTGGGTCAGATCAGATCAGGGTTGGGATGAGGATGAGGCCCAGGGTCAGGATGAAGATCAGGATCAGGATGAAGATCAGTATCAGGGTCAGGGTCAGGTTAAGGATCAGGATCAAGATCAGAATGAGGGCAAGGGTCAGGATGAGGATCAGTATCAAGATCAGATCACGGTCAAGATGAGGATGAGGACCAAGGTCAGGATGACGATCAGGATCAGATCAGGATCAGGATCAGATCAAGGTCAGGATGAGAATGAGGATGAGGGTCAGGATGAGGATCAGGATGAAGATCAGTATCAGGATCAGATCTGGGTCAGGATGAGGATCAGTATCAGGATCAGGGTCAGGATCAGATCAGGGTCAGGATGAGGATCAGGAGGAGGATGAGGATCAGTATCAGGATCAGATCAGGATCAGTATCAGGATCAGTGTCAGGATCAGGGTTAGGGTCAGGATGAGGGACAGAAACAGGATCCGAATGGTGGGTATACAGTAAAGTTGCTTTTGGCTGCTCCCTGTTCGGGGTCGCCACAGCGGACCAACTGGTCTGCACAACTTGGCAAATGTTTTACGCCGGATGCCCTTCCCGACGCAACCCTCCCATTTTTCCGGGCTTGGGACCGGCACTGTATCCAGTGGCTGGGGTTGAGGCATTGGCTGGGAATCGAACCCAGGCCTTCCACATGATAGGCGAGAAACCTACCACTGAGCCACCAATGCCCCGAAATTGTAATAATAATAATAATTATTATTGGTGGGTATACAGTAAAGGGAATAATTGTACGGAGTTCACAGGAAACTGACACACCGATCATACGACACGTTCGCACGTCTCACGTGTCAGTTACTCATCTGATTATCACACGAGTCTCGAGAAGCAGCATGACGTCAGCAGCTGATACACCTGAGGCTTTAATCACCACATTTACTGTATAAAGTGTTTATAGAAACAAAATACTGGAATATGAAATAAAGCTAACAAGAGCAAGGTCATCAGTAACAACAACAACAACAACAACAACAATAATAATAATAATAATAATAATAATAATCTATAGATTACAATAAATCTGCAAGCAGCAATTTAGGGGGCCAAGCACTTTCAAGCCCCACACCAACAATATAGATTTATAAAAATAATCAGACACTTTGAGCCATAAATCACAGTTATGTCTGAGAACATAGCTGTGTCTGTTCTTTAGTCTAATGTAGCTAGCTGATTAGCATGTGACAGCAGCTAAGGAATAAGAATCAGCTAGCTTATGGTGAATTTTTCAATAAAAATAGTTTTAAAAATAACTTCAGGAGCTAAAGTTCACCTCCGAAGGTGCTGAGCTCATGGAGGTCACGGTGTGGTGGTGTTTTTGTTTCCTGCTCTGGGAAAGAAAACACAATTCAATTGGAGCAAGGAAACGAGAACCGAGACTCGGATGAAGATGGAGACGGAATATCTGAGAGGATTTTCATGAGCGAAGGGAAGAAACTCTCGCAGACACAGCAGCACTCGCAGCTCGGTACATGAAGGACATGATGCTGCAGAAGTGAAACGAGGTCAAACAAGAACGGTGTGTGTGTGAGTGTGTGTGTGTGTGTGTGTGTGTGTCCAGTGTGGAGGGAAAAGATGTTAGTGCGAAAATTTTCAGCCTGCCATCTACAGCACCCCTCAATCCCAACATCAATATCCATGAGCGCTTCCATCTCACACTATAAATACACAACACGGCCCCGGAGAGGCAGCAATCAGCCGGACACACCATCTGTCTCTACACACACACACACACACACACACACACACACTAATACCACCAGCTAACACCAAGACCAGCACTTGCTCAGTCCTCAGCTTTCAGAAAAGAGAGAGAGAGAGAGAGAGAGAGAGAGAGAGAGAGAGGGGTTATCTGTCTAGACCATGGGTTTTTGTCTTTTCGAACCTTCTCTCATAGTGAAAAAAACTGAAAGTCTTCCTCAAAGGTTACCTTGAGGTTTTACTCTGAAAATGAACGAGAATCCCAGAACTGTATTTTTTATATCACACCCTATTCAAAAACAAAGGTTTCTTAAGATTTTTTTTAAATGTTCAGTTTTTTCTAAAGAACTTTTTAAAGAGCTTCTACATTTTTAGCATCCTCTGTGAAACCTGAAGGTTTGTCGGTTCACATGTTTAGACGTGGAAATGAACGCTCTACTTCTTTCTGCTCCAGCCTGGGTTCTAGACCTGGAGGTCTGAAGCAGTAGACCCTCTGTTCTTCCTCAGACAGGCAAACCAAACCAGCAAGAACCTCTCGCTCTAAAGAGAACAAGTTTGTAGAATTCAGATTTGTGTTCATTCTCAAGAGCCGAGGGTTTCTTTAAGATGTTTTTTTTGTTCTGAGCCTCGTGTCTGTCCAAGACGCTCGAGGAGCCGAGGGTGAAGAAAAAAGTGAGGAAGACATGAGCGCTGGAGTGACGAGACGATGCGAAGAGTTTGTGGAGCTCCAGCGATCACGAGTGCTTTTATAATCCTGCGTCCTCTTTCCTGCTCAGTGTTTAGCGACTCGCCCCGAATCCATCCCCAAATCCGTTTAACTCTCGGGGGGAAAATTCAGGGGTCTCCGTGGGGGGAGAGAGAGAGG
>JAUCMX010000022.1:1074728-1119728 GCA_033459395.1 Hemibagrus guttatus | reverse complement strand
TGTTCTCCCCGTGCCTCGGGGGTTTCCTCCGGGTACTCCAGTTTCCTCCCCCGGTCCAAAGGCATGCATTGTAGGTTGATTGGCATCTCTAAATTGTCCGTAGTGTGTGATTGCGTGAGTGAATGAGAGGGGTGTGTGTGTGTGCCCTGTGATGGGTTGGCACTCCGTCCAGGGTGTATCCTGCCTTGATGCCCAATGACGCCTGAGATAGGCACAGGCTCCCCGTGACCCGAGTGTAGATCGGATAAGCGGTAACAATGAATGAATGATTGTCTGAAAATGTACAGTTTGCTGTCTAGTTTTTCCTGAAACTGCATGATTTTGAGAGAGAAGGTCGAACACGGGAATAAACCAGCTCCGGGTTAAAGTGTGTTTAAAGTTAAATCTAAAAAAAATCACCCCTATTTAATTGTATTATTTTAAGATTTTAAAGCGTGAAACAGCAGAACTCACCTCACACTGCAGTTCTACAGAATTGCAGCGCCCTCTGGTGGTCTACAACTAAAAACGAGAACTTCATCACTTCATCATCTTCATCAGAAATCATTCAGCTTCCAGAACCTTCTGATACTCACTGAGATTTTCCTCCATCTGCTACTGCAACATGAAGGGTAACAGCTCCGCCCCTGTAGCTCCGCCCCCATGCTTATGGCCTGGTAAAGTGTTCTTTTCATCGTTCTTTTTTCTCTGAACATTCCCCACTTCATCGCTCCACAGCTGTGTTTCCGGACACCTCTGACATTTAGACATTAGATACAGTTCCTGGCTTCATGATGATGGCTGATGACTCTTCCATGCAGATCTACGGTAAGAAAAGCATCGTTGTGTCTGATAAACCTCCAGCTTCACCTTTCTGCAGGTCTGAAGTATCACGCCGAGGTTCCTCCTTCCCTCTCACCCCAGCACAGAGGCAGTTCCACATTTGTCCTGCTCTTCTAGATCCTGCTTTGACGTGCTGTGAGCTGGAAGCACTTTGATCCTTGTTTTAATCTCTTTCCTCTGCTTGTAAGCGTCAGTGAACTTGGTCTTCAGATCCTCGGTCAGCTGCTCCGAGGAGCTCACGGCTGCTGGGTTTCTTATTCCTAATGTCTGTTCTTCACCAGAGTAACGAGGGCTGGTGAGTCAATTAAGGCTTAACGAGTTCATTAGGACTTTACAGCAGGAAGGAGTTCCAAACTTTGGACCAGACTTACTGTTTAAAAACAATAGGTTTATTAAATAGAAAGTAATCATGCATTAACTTTTGCAGAAAACAGCTTGTGTGTACTTTTTTTTTTTTTTTAGAAATCAATCACATTTTTAAATTTGTTGTGGGGTGCACAAACTTTTACATACAACTCTATTTCATTCTTAACTTGTATTATTTTTTAAATAAAGGCATAATGCTTTTTTAAATTCGGCCAAAGTTGATTTAATAAACAAACCAAATGAAAAATGTGAGCAGAGGAAGCCTGAGCGATTTCAGCGGCTCCTCAGCGCCCCCGTGTGGACACCCGGATCCCCACACTGCACTGCTGACAGTGTACAGCTTGGTTTCAGCTGAATCAGTGAAAGATTTGTTTGGAGCTAGATTTAAAAAAAAATAATACTTATAAAATCTCAGCAGATATTCACAGATCTGTCAAAGTTCCTTTAAGGAGAATACCTCGATTATTTCTTAATGAGAACAGTAAAACACACACCGCTCAGCAATCTGATTAATACGACATTTATTGATGATGAACAGTTTTTAGACAGATGTGAAACATTTTTGTGATCTAAAAAAAAAAAAAAAAGAAAAAAGAAAAAATGAAAGGAATGGAGCTTTTTCAGGACTCGGACATTCTGCACGGTTCGTGACGGCTGGATGAAAAGGTCAGTGAGGAGGTGAAGAGCCGAATCCGTTTCACCAGAAATTATACACGACTTTGTAAGAGGAACCGTCAGAGATCCCCATGTCTCCAGAACGCGTACGCATGTAGTTTAGTTTAGAAATGAAGCTGGAAGTATTATTAAAATAGCCAGAAAAGTTGGCAGAGCTGATGTTTTGTTTAACACTGAATCATGGATTACGATATGGAATGAATAACATGTTTAAACTAAAATAAAAGCAGAACCGGAAATATGACACATTTATATTAATCCTTTTATTAAACATTATTTTCATTTACGCTGCGCTAAAAGCGGACTACGTTCCTTTAAAAAAGTCGGCTCTGTGCAGCCGTGTGGAGGCGCCGCCTGAAAGCGCCGGCTTGTGTGCGGCGTTAATGACATCGTTACACGATTACACACTGATACGCAAACACGTCAGGAATTTTGTAACAAATCGAATTTTTACTTTCCCCGAGTTCATCGAGGTCAAAAAGTCCTCTTTAACCGAGTTTTACCTGCAAAACCATCGCTTACACTTAAAGTCCTAACCGCATTAACGTAATGACTTCCCCTTTTAAGTGGATTCTGATCCAATGTACGGAAAACAAACTTCATTACCCGAGTCGTCACCGACGCCGATACATCTTCAAACAGGTCGGGTTTTTTTCACAATAATGTTTACGCCAATTAGGCAGAGATGCGACATTAGCCGAGGGCGAGTCAGGATAGAACCACACACACACACACACACACACACAAGTTTATGTTAGAATTATTTATAAAAATGCTTCACACTCTATAGGACACACGGAACTTGTAAATAATTCTATGATAAATAATAATAATGTTCATAAAATTCTTCTCCTGATCCTAAACAGAAGTTTTTCCCCCTAATTCCAATCTTCTGCAGGATCTGATCCAATATTTTCTCTCTAATCTGATACGGAGAATCAGATCTCTGTCCTGTAGCTGTTTCTATTAAACTCCATGTTGATGTGATGCTGACCTTTCCCCCGATTTTGCGTCTAGCAGCTGTTTAAAAAAGGCTAAACGTTTGTGTCGGATCAGATTAAAAAGCACGAAGCCCCGCCTCCTTCTTTTCTATTGGCTCAGAATTCTCTGCTCTCGCGTCCTTTCCCCTTCGGTGAATCGTCTCGTCCATGTGACGAGTTTTAGTCCGAGATGAGACCTGACATTTCTGTCATGTTCTCCTTGTTTTTATCAGGATGGAATCTGACCTCATGACCTCAGGTTTTGTTTTTTTTCCCCAGAAGTTTTTCATCACGTTTTGTTTCTCTGAACTCATTTATCATAAAACCAAAGCGGACGATTCAGATTGCTATAAAGTGTAACGCATTTACACAAATAATCCTAACAACAACGTTCTAATGTTTATATCCTGACCACACGAACAATGACGTAGCATCCAGCGCTAGCATGTAGCATGCTGAGCAGTGAAAAGGCGTGTAAATGTTAGCCGAGTAGCTGGAATTAACTTGTTACAAGTTAGAATGAAAGTTTATATGATACAGAATCGTTAGTTAGAGTATCAGTGCACTGTACGCTAACGGAAATCGATAAGAACGCTAAAATTAAACAGCGCTGGAACGCGGGGGCGAGTGTTCACCGACGTGGAGGGAAAAAAGCAATTGATTAATACAAAAAAAAGTTACTTCATGTACACAGATCAGGGATTTTTGTGCAAACAAACACAAAGAGATGCAATAAAGAAGGAAACGTTCCGTTCAGTTACACTGAGAAACAGTTCAGAGATTAAAGTGAAGTAAGCACACACACACACACACACACACACACATACACACACACACACAATAACGCAGTAATACTTCTGCTACAGGAGACATAATTATTTAAAAGAAAAACAATAACCAAAAAAAAGGTCTGAAAGAAAATGAGTGCAAATGAAATCAGTGACGCTGTGTTTGTGTTGTTTGTATTTGTGTTGTGTGTGTTTGTGTTGTGTGTGTTGTTGCTGTTTGCATGAATTCATTCCTAGTGAAAGAAAAGCGTCTGACCGGATCAGATATAATCCTGTGATCTGAGGACGAGGAGCGTCCAGTGACTCTGTGGCTGTTCAGTGACTCAGTGTCGGCTGCAAACGCTTCAGCAACGTTTTTACAACGTTTCTTTTTAAAACGAGAGAAACCGCACCACGTGAAAATCCTGCAGCGAATCTCAATCCATTTTCCGTTTAAAATCATTTTGAATCAAAATGCATTTCTGATTAGAAACGTGGCTTTGTCTCAGAGCTGAGAGCAAACTAATAAACCGAGACACGTCTTCCGTCACGTGACGTGTGGAGTTTTATCTCCTGACCCTTGTTCTTTGTATGCGGTAAGTTTTACTGTTTTTAATTTGAGGTTCCTGTGTTACATAGCGAGCTACCTAAATCAGCACGGCTAATTCTGCTCAATTTTGGCTCGACGAAGGTTGACCCTTAGTCGGTTACTATAGCAACTCCTTCCCGCACATTGAGCTGATGCATTTTTTATTTCGTGTCTTGGTCGCTGTTTCACTCGAGTAGCTACGTGACCTTAGGTGATTTTTTTTTTTTTTTAACATCTCCTGTGGTGCAAGAAAGAACGAAAAGGAAAATAAATGTCTTCTCCAAGCCTCCGTACTCTCCTCATTAATAGGCGTGGTTCATTATACATGAGGTTCTGACATGATGCTCTGTGATTGGATGACGCCACTCGCGCACATTAAATATTCATGAACTTTTATTCCAGTTGCAGCTCGGGCTCGGAGAATCATCAAGCTTCATTTCTGAGTCAGTTAGCGGCGAACAAAGCGATCTAAAAACGCAGATCTCCGCCGACGCAGTTCTAAAGAACGAATGATTAAAGGATTAAATTTGATCGTTTTTCTCAGGGGCATAAAATAAATATATATTCATGTGTCCCTTCTACATAAAGTACACAAAGTGGTAAAAGCGAGGGATCTGTTAACTTCACAGAGCGAGACGAAAGGTGAGACAGAAAGACACAAACGTAGCGATGAATAAAAACATTTCCACTCGAAACACAACAGAGAGTTCCTCATCAGAAACTGAAGAGCGCTCTTTCATTTCATATGAACTGGTTTGTTTTTTCTCTCAGAGGTAGAATAAAGAAATAAAAGTGAACAATACGGGTCTGCGATCGTGGTCATGGTCATGTTCGGTCACTAAATTATCTGACCGAACTCTCGGAGACGAGTGAAAAACATTCGTACATTTTTGTTTGTTTTTTTGTTTCCTTTTTTTTTATTCCAAATGTTCTGCAGTAGATAGATAGAGAGAGGGAGAGAGAGATGGTGTGATGGCGTGTAGAGAGTGGTGTGTTGTCATGTGAGTGTGTGTGTGTGTGTGTGTGTGTGAGAGAGTGTGTGTTTTAGTTAGACGTGTCAGACTGAACACTTCCTGGTCCTTCTGTAGGTGAAGTTACGGACGATGGAGTCGGTGCGTCCTGCCAAACTCCGTTCACCTGAAAGCACAAGCAGGAGAGAGGCTCTTACTCCGACAGTCCGGCGTTCCCGTTACGGTTTCTATAGTAACGCCTGCGTAACATGCATATGGAAGGAGTCTCCAGTGTCAGAAGGTGAAACTGGAACATTAACAAGGTAACAAGACACAACAAGTTGTGTTTTTATTTATTTTGTTTTAACTTCAACAGCTGCTATAGCGTAAGTTCCACAGGAAGCTACGTGACTGTTAGTAAGCGCTGACACTGGACTCCTTCTGTAATGAAATAATAAAAGTCTCATGATGGAAAACATCACAATATGAACTGCAGGATAGTTTTCTTTGTTATATAGTAAGGCTTAGATTACACTGAACAAGCAAACAAACAAACACACACACGTGCACACACACACCCCCTCATTCAACACACACACACAAAATTTATTATAGATATAGATAGATACATAGATGGATGGATGGATGGATAAATAAACAGAAAGATAGATAGATACATGGATGGATGGATAGATGGATAGAAAGATAGACAGACAGACAGAATGTTCATGTGAGAGCTGAAGGCCAGAGGAGCGGTGTGTAATGAGGTGAGGAAGTGTAATGAAGAATATAAGCAGTGTGTCACATGACCCCGCTGCTCTTTGGGGCAGATGTTCTTTAACATTAAGAGTTCAAAATGCAGTACAAAAAATACCCCTCTCCACCCCCGCCCCCACAAATATAAGGGCTTTAACGCGAGCTCTGGCAACCGCTTATTTTCCAAACCTGTTATTTCTGACGGAGGCAGCAGTGTGTAATCAAAAAAATACGCTCAATTCTTCAGCTTTGGTGACAATCGATGTGTGTTTTAAAGCCTTAATTACAGCAGGGGTCCAGAGGAGAGAAAAAAGAAAAAGAGAGAAAAAGAAAGAGAGAGAGAGAGAGAGAGAGAGAGAGAGAGAGAAGCTGTGGAGCGTAAATGCTGGGTGTGGAAACCCCTCATTACTGCAGAGACACGGAATAAGTGATCTGAGCAAATAATACAGCAGAAGGAAAAAAAGAGAAGAAGAAGAAGAATTTATTTCAGACTGGGAATCTGTGTGTAACGTGCAGAGCTTTACAGCTCAATGCCTTCTCCTTATTATTATTATTATTATTATTATTATTATTAAAATCCATGTGAGAATTACTTCATTAAGCTGCTGGAGACTTATAAAAAATCCTTTAAAATTATTTCTTTATTTTATATTATTTATATTTTGGAGAAACATTCTGCTACACACTTTTTTTTAATAAATAAAAATAGATAGATAGATAGATAGATAGATAGATAGATAGATAGATAGATAGATAGATAGATGGATGGATGGACGGATGGATAGATAGATGAACGGACTGATGGGTGGACTGATAGATGAACAGAGGATTATTTGTTGTTTATATAAACACAGATCATTATCAGTTTACTCTCCTGTATTTTGCAAGAATAAAATATTATTACAAGCTAAAAAGTAGAGGCTTATTAGATAACACACAATAGAACTGAAACTTTTAAATTCTGTTATATGTAATTTAAACATGTGTTTAAGATTTTTCTTCCTTCACACACACACACACACACACACACACACATTTCTTTTTAAACATGTAGCTCAGTAGCAGAACATCCACAGATTTTGGTGAATATCATAATGAGGGTCACAGCTGTGCAGGGGTATGTGTGTGTGTGTGTGTGTGTGTGTGTGTGTGGGGGCGTGTGTGTCAGTGTTATTATAATATAAGACGTGTGATATGACCAACGTGCGTAGACGGCCGTCCCAAATCTGTTCTCAGCGCTCACGTTACACTGTCTGATCAATTACCGGAGCTCACACACACACTGTCAGTGCACATTTCACACACTTCATCCCCCTACCACTGTGTGTGTGTGAGTGTGTGTGTGTGTCCTTAAAAGCTCATGTCAGGAATACATCCAAGATGGGATGACACTTCATCACAGGGTTTTACACTCACACACACACACACACACACACACACACACACACACACCCATAGCCAATCCACATTCCAGCACAAATTTTCAGCTTTAGAATTTTGTGTAACTGGTTATCAGTGAAACATCAAAATAGATAAAGGTTAATCTGAAATCGGAATGCTGTGTGTGTGTGTGTGTGTGTGTGTGTGTGTGTGTGTGTCTTACATTGATGCCCTGTGGACTGTAGAGCTGAGTGGCAGCGAGAGCGTCAGTGTATCCTCCTGCCTGACTGATAACATGGCGAAGTGTATCCACCTGAAACACACACACACATACACATACACACACACACACACACACACACACAAAGAAAGACCAGGTCAGACATCTTGCCCACCTCATACACACACACACACACACACACACACCCAAGCACCTGCGGGCTGTGAATGAAAAGGTCACTCAGATATCACACAGGCTGCTGGGAATCAGAAAGGCCATCGCACAACCACCACAACCACAAAACAGTGAACAATGTGACCGCGTGTTTACCAACTGATTTACGAACAAAAAAACAAACACAAATAACAATTATCAAAAGAGCGCACGGAGAATTCCTGCTGCTAACACAGTAAAAGGTTCAGGCACAGCGTCCAGTTGAGTGTGACGTCCTGTGTGCGTGACGATACGAGACGTGAGCCTTACACTGTTGATGAGATTTCTATAACAGCAGCTCTGACAGCTTTATATTCACTTGCTCACTTAATCGTTTCCATAGCAACTACAGCGTACCTCACTGTCATCGATGAGTTTTGTGACATGAGACGTTTATATAATAACATCTAAGGGAAGGCGTGTCAGACGTGAAGCTGTTGTCTTTCTGTAGTTTACTGATTCTACAGGTTTTATTGTTTGTATGTTTGTTTATACTGAGAGGAGAAAAAAAAGTTGAAGGTGGAGGTGGGAATGAGGATGGAGATAGAGGTGAGGATAAAGGTGGAGGTGAAGCTGGAGATGGAGGTGAAGATGAGGATGAGGGTGGGTGTGAATCTGGAGATGAAGATGGAGATGAGGTGGGGGGTGAAGGTGGTGGTGAATCTGGAGATGGAAGTGAGGTCAGCATCACTGCAGGTCAGTATGACACAGAGACGTGGACACTAAGTCGTTTTTCTCGCTCCGCACCATTTATCTGGAAGAAGACGGAGGGTATGATGTGTGAGGAACGTTATAAAACTCTGTGTGCAAATAAATAACCGCGGTGACGCTGAAGGACGCAGAGATCCACATGGCGCTGCAGCTCAGCAGGACCGAGCGCTGAGATTAACGTCCCACATGTCTGGAGCGGACAGACGTAACCATGAGCGTGAATCCATTAACACTGAGGCTGTAACGCACACAGAGAGAAGTGATGAACGAACATGAACTCAGTCCAGCCTTTTACTGACCAAACTCCAAATATTTTAACAGAAAATGGAGGAATACTGGGTGAATTAAAATACATTAGAATTTATTTATTTTACCTGATTATTTATTTAATTTAATATAGATATATTACACTTGATTAAATACTGTTATTTCTATTATTAGTAGTAGTTTAACAATCCATTTTTTCTTTTTTAATTTGATATTATAAAATATAATAAGTGTGTGTGTGTGTGTGTGTGTGTTTATAATGATGAGAGATGGAGTAGGGTTATGAAGTGAATTATTATGCTATTATTATGCAGGTTATGATTGCTGTTTCCACACAGAAGATGATTATTTTCCTGTAACAGCACGACCCTGAGTGTTTTATTCCTCTCAACTATACCAATATTCTATTTATTAAATTTCATAAAATTCTGAAACACATTCCTGTTCTCTGCAGTGACAAACAAAGAGTGTGAGTGTTCCAGCTTCACCTCTGACTGGAGCACTAACACTGGAGACTCCTTCCACACGTTACATAAAACAAACATCTATTATTATAAAAAGATTATTTATTATTATAAATAATTATAAATAATTATTTTACACTCTTAGAATAACAGACAAAATCGTGAATTCTTCAGTTGTAAGATTTTATTTTTACATTTAAGATCAGCTTTTGATTTCATTAAAATAATCTACTGCGATATAGAAATAAAAATAGCAACATAAACTTATAAATATTAAAAAATAATTCAATATCGTAAGCGGTGATGAATTCTGGGAATTTTTTGAACTCTGGAAATAAATATATAAATAATTATATATAATCTTATACATACATAAGTAATAAAATTAATAAATTAAAATAAATTCCATTCATTAATAAGCTGAAAGAAAGCTGTACATGCAAAGTCACAACAGATACACTGCACAGAAGCAAACACACTGTAGGGGGCGCTAATCACTCACAGGAAGTGATTTGTGTGGAAAAAATCATTCGCACAACACAAGCTTTGATTTTTTTTTTTTTATCTTTAGAAGCAATTCATTTTTTTTCATTCATAATCAATTCATCAAAGCCACATTTCATTACAATTTCTGATTCTGCGTCATTTTTTTTTTTTGACAGTTAAAAATAAATCTAATCAGCCAGAATGGTATAATTTTTGGCGCCCTAGCGTGCACACCCTACCTGTGACTGTATGTTAGCGCCCACCTGCGGCGCCGGGTACGAGTCCCCGTTCAGAGACTGAACACTCATGAACAAATCGCCGGAGTGAGACATGTTAAAAGATGCAGCAGAACCTGAGAGAGAGAAACAGACGGAGAGAGAGAGACAGAGAGAGAGAGAGAGAGAGAGAGAGAGAGAGAAAACAGAGGAGGAAAGACAGGTGAGACAGACAGGTGTCGTGCTCATGCAGCAGCTGCAGAGAGGAGGGTGAGACAGGTCACAGCACCGTGTTACTGTTACACAGACAATAAATAAATCACGCAGCACACAAACCTCTTTATTTTCATTTAAATAAAAGCTGAAGAGAGAGAGAGAGAGGGAGAGAGAGAGAGAGGGAGAGAGAGATGCCATCTCATTCCATCCCTTTATTAAACAGTAAATAAACATTTTATACACAAACACACACACATATAAAATACAAAAATAATTTTAAAAAAATTTCTAGTTAAAAAAACCGGAAATAATAATAAAAAAATATATATAAATAAAAAAAATAGATCCACAAACCGAAGGTTAATATTAAAAATAAAGTAACAAATAAATTTCTAACAATATAATTTTAATATATTTATTTATTATAATTTTAATAAACATATATAAAATGTATAATATATACATTATATAAAATATATATACAATATATAAAATATTTAAAAATAATTTTAAATTTACATAAAAAATTATGCGAATTGTGAAATACTTTAGCTTCTTGTTTTATTATAAAAAAAAAAAAATTTATCATGAAAAGCCAAGATGTTTTTTAAATAATAACTAAATCAATCAATATTTGCATTGCAAGAACAAAATGTTAAATAAAATTAAATAAAATAAAAATTAATGTACTG
Source organism: Hemibagrus guttatus (assembly GCA_033459395.1). Classification (NCBI taxonomy): domain Eukaryota; kingdom Metazoa; phylum Chordata; class Actinopteri; order Siluriformes; family Bagridae; genus Hemibagrus; species Hemibagrus guttatus. Next base: position 1,108,959 of record JAUCMX010000022.1, on the reverse strand, counting down.
TTCACTGATAGTAAAATAGGGACAATGTAAAAAAAATCAAATAAAAAAATAATAAAACTTTACTAAAATGTAACTATAGGTAGCTGTGTGTGTGAGCGTAAACACTAAATACAAGCGATTTGGAGTGGCAGTTTGGATGCTAGCCTCAATATATTACGCTAATGTGTGTGTGTGTGTGTGTGTGTGTGTGTGTGTATGTAATGAAATAAATGAAAAGCTCTTGTTAGTGCACTCTGACTTTAACTCTGAAGCATGTGCGTGATCCTGAGTATGTATTAGCTTAGCATCCGAAAGCACTGCACTCTCAAAAAAAAACAAAAAAAAAACAAAAAAAAAAAACACGTCAGGGTGATGGATGTGTGTGTTTCAGTCATTTAGGAAGCGCTAATCGAGTCACTCTAGGAATCAAGGAGTGCTATTTGTGCTTTAATGGAGGACGAATCCCCAGATGTTTAAGGGACCGGGACTTTAACTTAATTTGTCCACAAAAAGCCACAGAGCGCTAATCAAATGCACACAAGCCGCTAATCACTTTCAGGGCCGTAATGACGGACAAAAGGTCACACCGGATGCAGCAGGATCCATTTACCTGAAGCGCTGTTTACTAGCGCTAACACAAATGCTTAGACAATCCCTAACACAAACGCTTACACAAACGCTAAAACAATCGCTAACACAAATCAATGGAGATTTATTATTAGAGAGTTTAATGAAGATTTAGTGACTGGAGAAAATACTTGTAAGCTTTTACTATTCTTACTTCATAATAGTTTGAATATGTTAGCGTAAATTATATTAAAATTATTTGATAACACATTTATAAATTTTCTTAAACTAAAACAAGGTAGCTCTAAAAGGATAACACCTACAGCATGTTCTTACATGTACAAATCTAAATTTGTAACAATTGTTAAAATGCTGTGGTATTAAGAGGAACGAAGCCCTTCAGGGATGTGTTCTAATTAGGAAAATACTCCACCTCAGGGTGCTGACAGTAACTCACACAGGGATATTATTACCCATAATGCACTGCAAGCATGCATAAGGTTAAACTCTGAGATTCAGCTGTGAGCAGCTCTGTGTAATGCAAGAAAGCATGAAGGAAACCACTGATATGGGATAAGTAATGATTGAGGAGTAATTTGTAGTAATGTGTAGTAATGTGCAGTAATGTGTAGTAATGTGGAGTAATGTGTAGTAATGTGTAGTAATGTGGAGTAATGTGTAGTAATGTGGAGTACTGTAGAGTAATGTGTAGTAATGTGGAGTAATGTGGAGTAATGTCCAGTAATGTAGTAATGTAGAGTAATGTGAAGTAATGGGGAAAATTTTTTAATGTAGAGTAATGTGTAGTAATGTGGAGTAATGTGTAGTAATGTAGAGTAATGTGAAAGTAATGTGGAGTAATGTGTAGTAATGTGTAGTAATGTGTAGTAATGTGGAGTACTGTAGAGTAATGTGTAGTAATGTGTAGTAATGTGGAGTAATGTGTAGTAATGTGGAGAAACTGTGAGTAATGTGTAGTAATGTGGAGTAATGTGAGTAATGTGGAGTAATGTGTAGTAATGTGTAGTAATGTGTAGTAATGTGGAGAAACTGTAGAGTAATGTGTAGTAATGTGGAGTAATGTGTAGTAATGTGTCAGTAATGTGTAGTAATGTGGAGTAATGTGTAGTAATGTGAGTAATGTGGAGTAATGTGGAGTAATGTGTAGTAATGTGGAGTATGTGAGTAATGTGTAGTAATGGGGTAGTAATGTGGAGTAATGTGAAGTAATGTGTAGTAATGTGAGTAATGTGGAGTAATGTGGAGTAATGTGGAGTAATGTGTAGTAATGTGGAGTAATGTGGAGTAATGTGTAGTAATTGTGTAGTAATGTGAGTAATGTGGAGTAATGTGGAGTAATGTGTAGTAATGTGTAGTAATGTGGAGTAATGTGTAGTAATGTGGAGTAATGTGAAGTAATGTGAGTAATGTGAGTAATGTGGAGTAATGTGAGTAATGTGAGTAATGTGTAGTAATGTGTAGTAATGTAGAGTAATGTGGAGTAATTGTGTAGTAATGTGGAGTAATGTGAGTAATGTAGAGTAATGTGTAGTAATGTGGAGTAATGTGTAGTAATGTGTAGTAATGTGGAGTAATGTAGAGTAATGTGTAGTAATGTGTGTATGTCAATAATGTGGAGTAATGTGTAGTAATGTGTAGTAATTGTAGTAATGTGGAGTAATGTGTAGTAATGTGGAGTAATGTGGAGTAATGTGTAGTAATGTGCAGTAATGTGGAGTAATGTGCAGTAATGTTGAAAGTAATGTGTAGTAATGTGGAGTAATGTGGAGTAATGTTAGAAATTTGTGTAGTACTGTAGAGTAATGTGTAAGTAATGTGGAGTAATGTGAGTAATGTGTAGTAATGTGCAGTAATGTGTAGTAATGTGGAGTAATGTGCAGTAATGTGGAGTAATGTGTAGTAATGGGGTAGTAATGTGTAGTAATGTCAGTAATTTGTAGTACTGTAGAGTAATGTGTAGTAATGAGGAGTAATGTGAGTAATGTGTAGTAATGTGTAGTAATGTGGAGTAATGTGCAGTAATGTGAGAGTAATGTGTAGTAATGTGGATTAATGTGTAGTAATGTGGAGTAATGTGGAGTAATGTGTAGTAATGTAGAGTAATGTGGAGTAATGTGTAGTAATGTGGAGTAATGTGGAGTAATGTGAGTAATGTGTAGTAATGTGTAGTAATGTGGAGTAATGTGTAGTAATGTGGAGTAATGTGGAGTAATGTTCAGTAATTTGTAGTAATGTGGAGTAATGTGGAGTAATGTGGAGTAATGTGAGTAATGTGAGTAATTGTAGTAATGTGAGTAATGTGTAAGTAATGTGAGTAATGTGTAGTGATGTGGCAGTAATGTGGAGTAATGTTGTAGTAATGTGGAGTAATGTGTAGTATGTGTAGTAATGTGGAGTAATGTGTAGTAATGTTAGTAATGTTGTAGTAATGTGAGTAATGTGCAGTAATGTGTAGTAATGTGTAGTAATTGTAGATGTGCAGTATTGTGGAGTAATGTGAGTAATGTGGAGTAATGTGTAGTGAATGTGGTAGTAATGTGGAGTAATGTGTAGTAATGTGCAGTAATGTGTAGTAATGTAGAGTAATGTGCAGTAATGTGTAGTAATGTGAGTAATGTGTAGTAATGTGGAGTAATGTGTCAGTATTGTGGAGTAATTGTAAGTGAGTATGTGAGTAATGTGTAGTAATGTGGAGTAATGTGTAGTAATGTGTAGTAATGTGCAGTATGTGCAGTATGTGGAGTAATGTGTAGTAATGTGGAGTAATGTGGAGTAATGTCAGTAATGTGACGTAAGTAATGTGTAGTAATGTGGAGTAATGTGAGTGATGTGTAGTAATGTGAGTAATGTGGAGTAATGTGTAGTAATGTGGAGTAATGTGGAGTAATGTGTAGTAATGTAGAAGTGTGTAATGTGGAGTAATGTGTAGTAATGTGAGTAATGTGTAGTAATGTGTAGTAATGGGGTAGTAATGTGTAGTAATGTGGAGTAATGTGTAGTAATGTCCAGTAATTTGTAGTAATGTGTAGTAATGTGAGTAATTGTAGTAATGTGAGTAATGTGGAGTAATGTGTAGTAATGTCCAGTAATTTGTAGTAATGTGTAGTAATGTGGAGTAATGTGGAGTAATGTGTAGTAATGTGGAGTAATTGTAGTATGTAGAGTAATGTGCAGTAATGTGTAGTAATGTGAGTAATGTGTAGTAATGTGAAGTAATGTGGAGTAATGTGTAGTAATGTGGAGTAATGTGAGTAATGTGCAAGTAATGTGTAGTAATGTGGAGTAATGTGGAGTAATGTGAGTAATGTGGAGTAATGTGGAGTAATGTGTAGTAATGTGGAGTAATGTGTAGTAATGTAGAGTAATGTGGAGTAATGTCCAGTAATTTGTAGTACTGTAGAGTAATGTGTAGTAATGAGGAGTAATGTGCAGTAATGTGTAGTAATGTGTAGTAATGTGCAGTAATGAGGAGTAATGTGTAGTAATGTGTAGTAATGTGGAGTAATGTGGAGTAATGTGCAGTAATGTGCAAGAATGTGTAGTAATGTGGAGTAATGTGCAGTATTTTGGAGTAATGTGGAGTAATGTGGAGTAATGTGCAGTAATGTGCAAGTAATGTGTAGTAATGTGGAGTAATGTGCAGTATTTTGGAGTAATGTGCAGTAATTCCATGACGTGTGTGAACTCACCGGCGGAGTTGGGAGTGGAAGGTGAGTTGGCCTGGCTGCCCTGAGCAGAAGCGCTGGCTGCATTCACGGCTGTTCTGGCGGCGTACATGTTGGCTTCCTCCTGGAATTTCCCGATGTTCTTCTTGTATCTGATCCTCTTGTTCCCGAACCAGTTGGACACCTGAACAGCACCAACATTTTACACACCAAAGGTCTTTACAATATCACAATTTATTGATTTTGCATGAAATGTATCACATTGTGCAGATTTCCCAATTTCTTCATTATAATAAAATTAATAAATACATCTGTAATAATTGTAACATTAAATAAAAAATATAAACAATAAATCAGCTACTAAAAAAATATTACAATTTATGTGAGCCAGGCCTTAAAAAAAAAAGAAAAAAGTAAAGTAAATTAACTAAAATGTCTGCTATTTAAAAACAGATAATCTAATCTAGGCTAGTCTAATATTACTAGAATTTATTGTTTGTTAAATTTTATAATGTAAAACAACATTAGATTTTTATTAATTATTTTTTTATTAATTAAAACATTAATTATTAATTTTATTAATGATCGATTTTAATAATTTAGCAATTTAACAACATTAGATTTTTATTCATCCTTTTTTAATTAATTACAAATATTATTAATTATAAATTGTATTAATTATGAATTTATTGATTATTAATTTTTTTTTATTATTGGTAGTCAGAACAGGCCAAAAACCTCAATTAGTTCTAAACATATGTTCCAGGATTAAAAAACTCGTTAACTAATCTAACGTATCTACTGGTGTGTGATGATGTCATCGGGTGTCTTTAACAGAGCAGTGTGGAGATCTGTGGAAAAAAGAATAAACCTGGGAGACGGTGATGGAACATTTCTTGGCCAGTTCCTCTTTCGCTTCCTCGCTGGGATACGGGTTACTGAGGTGCGAGTAAAAATACTCGTTCAGGATCTCTGTGGCCTGCTTGTTGAAGTTCCGCCGCTTTCGTCTGTCAGAGACACGATACATGAACCGCGCCTTAAACGTTCATAGATATTAAACATTCATAGACATTATTCATTTGAATAAAATGATGTGATGAAGTCACCTGGCGTCGAGGAAGCGTGAGCGCAGGATCATGACGGCTTCGCACGTGCTCTGTTTGAGCTGCATCTGTATGGAGCTGAATTTGCGGTGGATGATGCTGACCATGCGCTCGATCTCTTTGGGTGAGATGGGACGTGTGCGAGACTGTTCTCTCAACAGGTTCATCACGTGGGTCGTAAACTCGTTACACGCCTAATCTCACACACACACACACACACACACAAGCAGGCACGTTTGCTTTACTATCCTGGTTATTAACATAATCATTATTATCTAACTCTAACCTTAATTTCAAGAATTAAAAGAAAGAAATTTCACTCTTTTATTATTATTATTATTATTTGGATTTAAATATAGACTGTGTATGTGTCAGGATATAATATCGTAGTTATTTCTTTTTATTCTTGTTGTCTGTGATGTTTTTCTGACCTGTTCGTATTTCTCCAGCTCTGTGTGATAGATCTGTCGTATCTGAGACAGCTTGGCTCTGTAATCCGAATGCTCCACCGAGTTGTCGTTCCCGGTTCCGCCCACCGCGGCTGCGGCGGCCGCGGCGACCGCCGAAGCCCCGCCTCCTTTCTCGGGTCCTGACACGCCCTCCGCTAGGAGCATGTTGTCCAGTCGCATGAGCTGAGGATCAGGAGGCTCCTCATCCTGCGCGCCGCGAATACTCAACACTGAGGAACAGACAAAAGAGACAAAAACGCGAGGCATTAAAAAACTGAGCTCTGGATTGTGATTGGTCAGAACGGAAGATGTCAATTACTTCTCTATAACAGCGGCTCTGACTATAGCTCAGATTTCTAGTAACAGACCGTTTCTGATATTATCGTTTCTATAGCAACAGCGATTACTGTGACGGTGAAGTTTTCTCAGATGTTTATATTTAAACACATAGGGAAGGAGTCTCCATTGTTAGCACTTTTTAACGGTCAGAGGAAACAGACCGGGATTTGTAGTTTCGCTGTAAATGAATGACAAAAAAACTGTTGTTCTTGTCTTGTTAACTTTGAGAGAGAGAAAAAGAAAAGCTGGTGAGTAAACAGGATGTTTATAGCTGCTATAACGTTAGAGAGAACAGAAACTTCTCTCTAACTTATTTCCTACACAAACGTTAAATGTAACTATAAACAATCTTAAATAAAAAATTGTAAACCACTCATTTGACTATTTTTGGTTATCTTAGTCATGATAAGAGGTTAGGAAGTTAGAAGTTAAAAGTTTCAGCAGTGCTGCAGATAAACACACATTTTTTTTGTTTTGTTTCGATTCAGATTTCGCAGTAAGAAGTTTAACAGGCGTCTCTGAGCTCGAGTGCAAAAGTAAAGACGCAAGCGTTTCGGTTACAGAGGACGTCCCGTATATATTTTCTTAAATATAAATTTATTAGCTACGATGTTCCTTTAAACCCTGAAACCCAGTGAGGTTTATGCAAATCTATGTAAAGAACAGCTTCAGCATAATTCCTGACATCAGAGCTGAGAAGCCACAACATTTTAAAAGCTCATACAAAATGGATGAACACATGTATAACCTCGGCGAGAACGCCAACACGCCAGACTTTAATGGCATTAATATGAGACCGGGACATCACTGTGAGTGATGCGAGCTGATCCACGGCCTTCATTATAATCGCTCTTCACCGCGATCAAATCGCGGCTCGAACACCGATCCTGGCAGGAGTGAAGATAATAAAACCGTCATTTCATCACTTCACGCTGTAATCTTGGGTAAATAATTTGCCCTCACCTCCTGCCAGAGCTCGTTTTTCTTCGCCAACGTAGCGACTCGCCGCACACATCAGCAATACATTACAACGACTTTATTCCATCATTTATCAAAAACTCATACGGAATATTCCTCCACTGATCTTTATTATAGAAGAATCCATTATTCCACCAAAAAGCTGAGACACAACGGCCGTTTGTGTGCGTTTAAAAAACAACAACATACGTCTACACACGACACACTGCTGAAAAAAAGATCAGTCAACACCGCTAATTAATGACATAAAAATAATTAGAAATGCAAATAAATTACTGACGGATATCGAGTCGGATAATTGTTTGTTTTTTTTATGAAAAAAAATTCATACACGACATTTAAACCTAATTTTACAAATAAAGCTAAACAAATGCATAAATATATAAAAAATAAATCTTTGATCACAAAAAGTCATTAAATAAGATTTATTATTAGATTATATTTATATTTTTATAACAACAATTTGATTATTTTTATGTTGATCCATTTCTAGATATTCACTTCTAATTATTTCCAGTAGGGGGCGATGTGATTAATATTAATTCAAATTAATAATTAATTTTAAAATCAATAAACCAATAAAAAACAGAGATGCTGCGTTCAACTGTGTGAGTGTGCGTGTGCGCGTGTATGTGTGTGCGAGTGTAAATGTGCGAGCGACCGTGTGCAAGTGTGTGTACAAGTTTGTGTGTGTGAGTGTGTGTGTATGTGTGTGCAAGTGTGTGTGTGTATGTGTGTGCAAGTGTATGTGTGCAAGTGTGTGCGTGCGAGTGGGCGTGTGTGGGTGTATGTATGCGAGTGTGCATGTACGAGCGACCTTGTGCAAGTGTGTGTACGAGTGTGTGTGTGTGTGTGTGTGTGCATGCGAGTGGGCCTGTGCGGGTGTATGTGTGCGAGTGTGCATATACGAGCGACCTTGTGCAAGTGTGTGTATGAGTGTGTGTGTGTGTGAGAGCACGTGCACGAATGTGTGTACATCTGTGAGTGTATGAGTGTGTGTGCATGCGTGCGAGTGTGCATGTATGTGTGTACAAGTGTATGTGTACAAGTGTTAGTATGTGTGTGCTAGGGCAAGTGAGTGTTTGCGAGTGTGTGTGTGTGTGTGTGTACGAGTGTGTGTGTATGTGTGTGCAAGTGTGTGTGTCCGAGTGTGTGTATGTGTGGGCGTGTACGGGTGTATGTGTGCGAGTGTGCATATACAAGCGACCTTGTGCAAGTGTGTGTATGTGTGTGTGTGTGTGAGAGCGTGTGCACGAATGTGTGTACATCTGTGTGTGTACGAGTGTGTGCGCATGTATGTGTGTACAAGTGTATGTGTACAAGTGTTAGTATGTGTGTGCTAGGGCAAGTGGGCGTTTGCGAGTGTGTGTGTCTAAGTGTGTGTGTGTACGAGTGTGTGTGCAAGTGTGTGTGTGTGTGAGTGTGTGTGTGTACGAGTGTGTGCAAGTGTGCGTGTATGTGTGTGTGAGTGTGAATGTGCAAGTGACCTTGTGCAAGTGTGTGTGTGTGTGTGTGTGTGTGTGTGTGTGAGTGAGTGTATGTGTGTGCAAGTGTGTGTGTCCGAGTGTGTGTGTGAGTGTGTGTGTGTACGAGTGTGTGCAAGTGTGCGTGTATGTGTGTGCGAGTGTGCATGTGCAAGTGACCTTGTGCAAGTGTGTGTGTGTGTGTGTGTGTGTGTGTGAATGTATGTGAGTGCTAGAATATTAGCTAGAACCTAAAAACGTATCAATAATCCCACGTTTACTTTTTTAGAAACTTCAAAACCCGTGTGTTGTCACGCTCGCGTCATTTCAGTGGCTGTGCAACAATAACAGAAGTAAAACACGTCCGTCTTTTTCTTTCACACACAAGAGCAGGTTAGAGTTTAATCAGCTGCTTATCTGTGGACGTTTTAACCAGTAACAGCTGTCCAGTGGAGCTCAGATCACAGGATACTGGTTAGAGACACAAATTCCCTGTTCTACAGTCGCTAACTGGGAGCAAACCAAACCCTCAGTCAGAAAAATTCTTTAGAGTCTAGTAGAGTCTGGTTTGCTGTACGAGGAATTAGTTGTAAATAGTAATCTTTCAGTGTGTATGTAGGAGAGAAAAGACGAATAACATCACAGAGAGAAAATAACAATCACAAGAGTCGTTACTGTAATGATTTTAGCCTCGTTTAATTTAAGCACCTATTCCACTTCCTGTTCCGCCGTGAGGATGAGCCGCTGTCAGCTCACGTGGACACGAGCGAGGCTTCACTCCAATTAAAGGGAAATATCAGTGTGTATACAGCGCACTGGAGATCCGTACGTAGCACGGATATAAAACACACCTCCTGCTCTGTTTGTCGTCTCCCACAAGATGTCTCTATCGTTCTTTACAGATTAAAAAATAAATAAATCACACACCAGAAACACACACTCCTCCGACAGCAACAAAGAAAAACCCTCACAATACGACACAACAAGCTCATTAACCACCAGCGCTGGCTGTGACTCTCTCTCTCTCTGTGTGTGTGTGTGTGTGCGTGTGTGTGTGTGTGTGTGTGTGTGTGTGTGTAGTGTGTGTGTGTGTGTGTGCTACCGCTATTAAATCACATTACAGCAGCCACCATGACATCAACCACCTCAGTTCACAATAAATAAATAAAAAATAATAGATAGATAGATAGATAGATAGATAGATAGATAGATAGATAGATAATAAATAAATAAGAGACTTAAGAGAATGGAGAAATAATCCAGAATTAAGGTTAATTAACTCAACTAATGCTACAAATAATCCCAAATTAATCACAAAACAAACGCAAAGCCGGGTCTGAAATAATAGATCCTAAATTTTTTTTTTTTTAAATAAATACATTTAATCCTAGTTTAGAAAAATTAAATCCTGGGAAATAACGTCAAAAAATAAATCGGAAAGTCAGATTCAGGATACGTTACACTAAATGATATACACATTATTCCTGAGTTATGTGTGTAAAGTCCAGATTAAATACCAGAATTAATCCTAATATTAATTAATCCTAAAGTGTACATGGCCTGGTGAAGGTAAAAATTAATCCAGGTTTAAAAGAGTTACCGAAATCTGAAAAAATATATATATATAAACCAATAAAAAAGTGAAAATCATGTAATTTATCTCTTTAATATTCCCCAAAATATGATTCTAATCATGACGACACAATAAAAAGTAAAAAAAAAAAAAAAAATCATTACATTACAGCTCTATAGATATTGTTTTAAAATTATTTGTAGTTTTTTTTTATTTTAATAAAATATAGAATATATAACGTAAGGTGAAACTTTTAATCTTCAGCTGCTCAATAAGTCCCTAAATGTTTTTTTTTTAATGTAACTTCCAGTAGGGAGAGCTCTTAAACAAACAAATAAATAAATAAAATATTTTTAAATAAATAAATAAATAAATAACAGTTCCAAATAAACAAATAAATATAAAAAAGTTCAAAATAAATAAATAAATATAAAATTGTTCTAAATAAATAAATAGATAAATTAATATAAATAGTTCTAAATAAATAAACAGGTAAATAAATAAAAATAGTTCTAAATAAATAAATAATAGTTCTGATTAAATAAATAAATAGATAAATAAATAAATAAAAATAGTTCTAAATAAATAGATAAAAAATAGTTCTAAATAAATAAATAAATAAATAAACTCTTATGTAACTTCACACACAGCACCATCAGTTCGGTTCTGTACGTTTGTGTGTTTCTGATAATAAATAAACGGAGAGAACTTCACGGAGAGAACAACAGGTCACGTTCTCCCAGCCTTTCTGAAGGAGAGCATCGATTAGGTAGAGAGCTCCTCAGGTCAAGAGTTCAGCGTAAGGGTTGGGATTTCTCCAGAGAGACAACATCCTGCTTCATCAGTTACTCTTAATTTCATTTCATTTATTTAAATCTCGGGGAAGACGCATTACGCCTCGGGGCCTCGTTTATAAAAGCGCAACAGACACAAAGTTGTTCATCAGAGTTCATCGTAAACCTGTTTCTTCATTTAGAGCGAGCAAGGCGTGTGTGTGTATGTGTGTGGTTCAGGTTTTTTATGAAGTGTGTGTAGTTTCTTTTGCCCGAACATCCAGCAGGGCTACGCTCATCTGGAGACGAACTCTAATGAGGCAAATAATGATTTGTGTCTTCCAACGAGATCCTCCAGTGAACGAGTAAATGGATTACGTAAATACAATAAATACAGATAATCGTACAATTCCCTTCGCCGTGGCTTAATTACCCCAAACCGACGCCATGCACTTTATTTATTTTGATTCGGTAATGGCATGGCAATCAATTAGGCCGTAATGCTGCCAGCTGCTTTCTGTGTGTGTGTGTGTGTGTGTGTGTGTGTGTGTGCAGCTGTTTAGCTGAACTGAACCACATTAACCGTTATTAATGGATAAATGATTTCCCCTCTCTCTGAATGCGTGTGAGTATGAAGTGTGTGTATGAAGTGTGCGTGTGTGTGTGTGTGTGTGTAAATGTTCCTAGATGTGCATGTTGCTTTTTATTTCTGATATAAGATGTAGCACGTCCTCCATTTTGGATCTCAGGCAGCGATACGAACACAAGCGCAGCGATGCTACTGGCTGCAGATGTAAATTCCTGCCTGCAGCTGAACCTCAGCTCAGAGAATCCGCTTCACGGGGATTTAAAGAAATCTGAATTTCAGCCTCTGATGTTTTCTCCTTCTGTAAACTGCTTAAAAATAATGTGACGTTTATTTTAGTCATGTTCTTTCCCCAAAGACACAGTCAACTATACTGACAATATTATGGTAGTAGAATTAAGAGCGTGTGTTTTTGCAGAACTTTAAACAGTAAAATAATAAGAATAAAACTCAGTATTTGTGTGATGGTGTTTAAAACCAGTTTTTAAATCTCTACTTAAAAAACAACAGCAAATATAATTCACTAAGACAGATCTTTTTACATTTAATTGTTAAATAAAATTCATTATTAATTAAATGATTCATTATTTTTTTATTTCAGAATCTCCTTCCAGAATATTCTGTGTGTTGGCTGCAGGTCTGCGGTAGTTCCCTCTTCACTCTGAGATCTCTGACATGTCACGTCTTTCCTCTGTGTAGCTTTCCATCATTGTTTATTTTTGATTCTTCTTTACTTCTATAGTATTTCTTATATATTATATTCCAGTTTTACATTTTGTTATATTTCTTCTATCTTATATTCTATTTTTTATATTTTATATTCTAGTTTTACATTTTTATTAAAATTATTTATTTTATATTCTAGTTTTATATTTTTATTTTAATTATTTCTTATATTTTATATTCTAGTTTTATATTTTTTTATATTTTAATTAAATCATAAGGCAGTGACTGGATATTTGAGGACACTGACACTAGACTGAATCTAACATTTCGGTTTCTTCCCACGGACACACAACCACCGTAGACGTTAGAGAAGTTATAGGTAAATCATGTAGCTTGTAAGGATTTTAAATTATTTACACTTCATTATTTTTACACAGCAGTTGTTTTTGTTCATCTGTATTCTAATTATAATCGATTTATAACTGATGATGTTGTAATTCATTACAGTTGTTGGCTTTTAAATTGACGAGTTGATACACACCCAAGACTCCACTGTATCCAATCAGGAATTCAAGAAAAAATAAAAAAAATCAATAATTTCTAGTCTCTGTATCACTCTGTTTTCTCAAATTTCTGCTGGTGTTTACGCAAAACCGTTTAAACCCTGAACAAGTGTCACATTTCTGTTTTCCATCTCTGTAAATACCTAATGCATTTCAGGCAGTCTAACCACACACAAACACACACACACAAACACACACACACGCAGGCAGGCTCCCAGCGAGTGGCTTTAAATGAAAGCATGTTTAATTAATGATGCTGAAGTTCTCCGTCACAATTAAGAAGATGGACGGTCAAACAAGGCGCCGGAGAAAGCCCTGACAGCCACGATGAAAAGTTTGTCTTCCTAAAGTGCTGCTGAGGATACAGTAACCTCACACACACATACACACACACACACATACACACACACACACACACACACACACACTTTTACTGCACTTGACACTGACAGATACGACAGGAGGATTTATAGTGGCGCTGAAACACCTCGTGTTTAGAGTGATGTATGTGACTATAAAAAATACGAATAAATTAAAAATTAAAAAATGGCGTCCGGCTTTTTTACGGCTTCGATACGAAAATATTAATCCAGTCTTCGTCTCTGTGGCCACTTTAAAGATTTAATGTTCTGTGTATCCTCTGATCTCCTGTATTACCCATGATGCGCCTGGACAGATGTCAGAATACAGCCAGAAGTATGTGTGTGTGTGTGTGTGTGTGTGTGTGTGTGTGTGTGTGTCTGTGTGTGAGAGAGAGAGCTAAGGCTCGAACCCAGGACCTGCTGATAGGAGTGTGTACAGAAATCAGTCTGTGGAGCAGGAGGGAGTGCAAGATACGGCAGAAACATCGCATCGTGATACTTTAAAGACATGTCTACCATTTAGGATTTGTTATCTAGCGCTAGTACGCTAGCTACAATACGCAGGAAATGATGATTTCTTTATTAGTGACTCGTTCTGTAAGATAATTATTCGGGAAAAGGTTCCTCAGTTTCTTAAACAGAGAGAAAAGCAAAGAAGAAGAAGAGAGAGGAAGAAGACAAGAGTGTAGAACAGAGAGAAACAGATATAATGAGATAGAATGAGAGCGAGAGAGAGAAAGAGAGAGAGAAAGAGAGAGAGAGAGAGAGAGAAATAATAATAAGACAGCAGAGAACAAGAAGAGACAGACAGATTGTGAGACAGATTGAAGGAGAGAGAGAAAGAGAGAGAAGAAAGAGAATCAGTAGAATAGGGTGAGAGTGACAGAGAGAGAGACAGAGAGAGAGAGTAAGACAGATGAGAGAAGGTGTCAATTAAAGGAATGAAGGCTGGTGTGTGTGTGTGTGTGGTGTTGACAGCTGGCTGGAGTCGAGCTGACAGCCGTCACATTAAGCAGCTTTGGTGGCCTGTATACACACACACACACCCCACACACACACACACACACACACACACGTGCACACACACACACACGGCTGAAAGTGGAGGCTCTGCTGCTGCAGTTATTAGTGTTGAACCCCTGCAGCTATCACTAATAACAGTTATTAGCATCTGTAGAGTTCAGAGAAGGTTTTAGACTCTGATCAGGTTTAGAGTTTCAACAACAACAACCACCGCACACACACTGCACAACCCCACAACAACCACCGCACACACACTGCACAACCCCACAACAACCACCGCACACACACTGCACAACCCCACAACAACCACCGCACACACACTGCACAACCCCACAACAACCACCGCACACACACTGCACAACCCCACAACCACCACCGCACACACACTGCACAACCCCACAACAACCACCGCACACACGCTGCACAACCCCACAACAACCACCGTACACACGCTGCACAACCCCACAACAACCACCACACACACACACTGTACAACCCCACAACAACCACCGTACACGCACTGCACAACCCCACAACAACCACCGTACACACACTGCACAACCCCACAACAACCACCGTACACACACTGCACAACCCCACAACAACCACCATACGCACACTGCACAACCCCACAACAACCACCGTACACACACTGCACAACCCCACAACAACCACCGTACACACACTGCACAACCCCACAACAACCACTATACACACACTGCACAACCCCACAACAACCACTACACACACTGCACAACCCCACAACAACCACCACACACACTGCACAGCCCCACAACAACCACCACACACACTGCACAACCCCACAACAAACACCGTACACACACAGTACAACCCCACAACGACCACCGTACACACACTACACAACCCCACAACCACCACACACACACTGCACAACCCCAAAACAACCACCGTACACACACTGCACAACCCCACAACAACCACCATACACACACTTCACAACCCCACAACAACCACCATACACACACTGCACAACCCCACAACAACCACTGCACACACACTGCACAACCCCACAACAACCACTATACACACACTGCACAACCCCACAACAACCACCACACACACACTGCACAACCCCACAACAACCACCACACACACACACTGCACAACCCCACAACAACCACCGTACACACACTGCACACCCCCACAACCACCACACACACACTGCACAACCCCACAACAACCACCATACACACACTACACAACCCCACAACAACCACCGTACACACACTGCACACCCCCACAACCACCACACACACACTGCACAACCCCACAACAACCACCATACACACACTGCACAACCCCACAACAACCACCGTACACACACTGCACACCCCCACAACCACCACACACACACTGCACAACCCCACAACAACCACCATACACACACTGCACAACCCCACAACAACCACCACACACACACTGCACACCCCCACAACCACCACACACACACTGCACAACCCCACAACAACCACCATACACACACTGCACAACCCCACAACAACCACCACACACACACTGCACAACCCCACAACCACCACACACACACTGCACAACCCCACAACAACCACCATACACACACTGCACAACCCCACAACAACCACCACACACACACTGCACACCCTCACAACCACCACACACACACTGCACAACCCCACAACAACCACCACACACACACTGCACAACCCCACAACAACCACCACACACACACTGCACAACCCCACAACAACCACCGTACACACACTGCACAACCCCACAACCACCACACACACACTGCACAACCCCACAACAACCACCACACACACACTGCACAACCCCACAACAACCACCACACAACCCCACAACAACCACCGCACACACGCTGCACAACCCCACAACAACCACCGTACAGACACTGCACAACCCCACAACAACCACCGTACACACACTGCACACCCCCACAACCACCACACACACACTGCACAACCCCACAACAACCACCACACACACACTGCACAACCCCACAACAACCACTGAACAGCCACAAAATGACAATAATACTGTATAGCCACTTAGCACTATTTTTTATTTGCATTATTTAAAAATGAACTTTAATTAAAACGACATGAAGCAGCTGATGTTTAGAATTTTTATAGATTTTATTAATAAATACATGTCCTGCTTTTTTTCATACATTTTGTGAACAGTTTTTCAGTGTTTTATGTAAACCTCTCTGAGCGCCATGATCTGATATTTTAGCCATTTTTCTGTCATTTTACAAATTTATTACTATTAAAAAGAAAGAAAGAAAAACTGATTTATAACTTCATGTTTAAGTCTAAAACAGACAGATTATATATACTCATTTGTTTGTAGGTTTTTGTTTGTATTTCATTTATAATATCTAATAATAAAAAATATTGGACTTGCTGATGTGCAAAATAAGAGTTTTTTTTTCACTTTAAACATTTTTATTTATTTTTAAAGATCTGATTGTTTCAGCTCACACTTCATCAGATTGAGGATTTTTTTTTTTTTAAATCAGCATTCACCGTTCAGCAGAAACCCAGACGGAGGGGACACACCATATTTATTTTCACTTCAACAAAACCTGTGTGTGTGTGTGTGTGTGTGTGTGTGTGTGTGTGTGTGTGTGTGTGTGTGTTTTAGTGCTCACCCCCTGAGTGATTAACAGGACAGCAAAATGGGAATGAATAACGTATGACCTCTCTCTGTGTAAATGTGAATAAGTGATAAGCCCTGTGTGTGTGTGTGTGTGTGTGTGTGTGTGTGTGTGTGTGTGTCTGTGTTGGGCTCTTAAAGATGGGAAATGATTCCTCTGAGACAGTGACAGTGATCACGGTCAGAATTAATTATGCACGCTTTGCTTCTTCCCGCTCAGCTCATACTGAATCTTACTAATCTAATCCGGCCGGCGCGCCATCATTTCTTCCCGCCGCGTGTGTGTGTGTGTGTGTGTGTGTGTGTGTGTGTGTGCGTGTGTGTGTGTGTGGCGCCAGCAATAATGCGACTTCGGGGAATCTAAACCCAGTGTGTTCCATACATCGACGGTGAGCTCGCAGAAATAAACAGAGTCCCGACTCGTGACGCACCACAGAGTTCGCTGAAACGGATTAGAAAATTCCGCAAGAAATCCGGCTCTAACCAGATCGTTAAAAACGTCGCGAAAAATAATTAGCGGAAACGTTACCAACAGATATCGATCGGTACGATCCGAAAGTCTAATCAAACCTGCTGTCATTTGATCCGACATCGCCGAAGAACTAGCATGATAATTCGCTTAACTGAGACGAACCAGCGTTTCCATGGCAACCGGGAGCGTTTACGCTAAAATGGCTGTGCGTACGGACAAATAATAACATCGAAAGTAAGGCGAAGTCACTGTTAGAACCCGAGGAGTTTTTACTCCTCTTATTCCACTGATTATAATTTTGTATTTATTAAAAACCGACATCCTTTATTTTTTTTTATCCGTTTCTAGTTACACAGCCAGGTGACTTCCTGCTCAAGCCAGATGACTTCCTGCTCTCGCTACTGTTATAAGAGCTAGAAACCCTCGTTGTTCCCTCGCCAGCTTCTCTTTATCTCTGTAACCTCCTTTATTGTGAAGATCTCAGGAAGTGCAGCTTCCACAGTACACGTCCCTGTGAAAGAGCTGTTGCTATGGAAACGCTAACGTACAAGAACGAGCTCTTTAAGATAGACCTGTGATGTGTTTAAAGTCAAAAACCCTCCGACCAATCAGAGCACGGAATCCGACAGCACCGTGGCGTGAACAATATGAAGTACGAGCCATTTACTCCGAGTAACGGCAGGTGTGTGTGTGTGTGTGTGTGTGTGTGTGTGTGTGTGTGTGTGTGTGTGTGTGAGAGAGAGACTCAGGGGTGTGATTGTGTGTAAGATTGACGGCTCGGTCCCGATCTCGGCCGTGTCGAGGGTCACACTCCGTGACCGAGCGGCCGTGTTAATCCTCCTCCGGGTCGCTGTGACGTGTTTAAAGACGTGACACACTTCACACAGCGCCGCTCTCTGACTGCTGACGAGTTCATGTGCAAGTAATTAACGGTAATTAATCCTTAATTACCATAATTAGCCGAGTCGCAGTAGATTAAACCACATCTGGAGGAAGACAGAAGGAGGCCGGCGAGCGAAGCGGCACACTTTTATTTCACAGGCTTTTTTTTTCTTTCTCCAGGAAGTGGATTTAGACACTAAAGCTAACACATTTCATTCGTTTTTTTAATTTCTTGTTCCATTTTCTAGAGAAAGTGTCTAATCGTGTCTAACTGTCCGATTGTGTAATACATCACAATGTTGTAAATATTTGATGATGTTAATGTGAGGCTTTTAGGAAATATATTCTTTATAAACTCTTACTTTTTCTTTTTGTATCATTTAGACTTTATTCTGACAAGCATTTTAATGAGTTAAATAAAATACAAATAAATAAATAAATTTTAAAAATGGTTTGATGAATGAACATTTTTATGTTCAGTACATTATTAGAATTTTTTCTTGTATAAATGTATAAAGTGATTTTATTTTCCATTTTATTTTTGATCCTGTTGAGTGTTTACACATGACAAATTAAAATAATTAAATTATATTTAAATAATTAAATAAATTAAAATAAATAATAAAAACACTAATTTAAACGCTGATTAAAATTAAACACATTTCTTTTCTTTATAAAAGTGTTCATGATTTTTTTTCTTTTAATTAATTAACAGCACTCACCTTTCACTAATTGTTTAATTGATTGTGACAGTGTTAATGTGATGATAATGAGGAATAATTCATTTACGATCTTCATTTTTTTTTTACACGCAGGAAGACTTCAGACACTCGTAACAAACACTCTCCTGATGAAAGGGGAATTTTTAAATAAGAAAACTGCATTAATATTTTCAGTTTTTTAACTAATTAATTCATTTAAGCAATTAATTCATTAGAGTTAACGAGAAGATTTTCATTAGATATCATTTCTTGACAAATTTCTTT
Organism: Hemibagrus guttatus; assembly: GCA_033459395.1. Classification (NCBI taxonomy): domain Eukaryota; kingdom Metazoa; phylum Chordata; class Actinopteri; order Siluriformes; family Bagridae; genus Hemibagrus; species Hemibagrus guttatus. The sequence continues at coordinate 1,089,809 of JAUCMX010000022.1, read as the reverse complement.
TTATATTTATTTTTCTGTTTTATTTCTAACAGATGTGTTTTTATTGTTAGTGTTAATGGTGTGTGTAGTGATGGTGTTTGTGGTGTTAATGGTGTGTTTTTATATGTGTTTGTGTGTTATGTTTTTTTGGATGGTGTTTGTGGTGTTAATGGTGTGTGTTGTGATGATGGTGTTTGTGGTGTTAATGGGGGTTTTGTGTGATGGTGGTGTGGTGTTGTTGTGGTGTGTGGTTGTGGTGTTATTGTGTTGTGGTGATGGTGGTGGTGGTTTTTGCTTGTTGTGGTTGTTTGGGGTTTGGGGGTGGTTTTTAATTATGGTGTTGTGGTTTTGTGGTGGTGGTGCTGTTTAATGGTGTGGTGGTGGTGTTGGGTGTTTGTGGGGGTTTGGTGTGTTTTGTTTGGTGGTGATGGTGTTGGAGGTGATGTGTTTGTGGTGGTGGTTGTGGTGTTATATGTGTGTGGTGTGGTGTTTGTGGTGTTAATGGTTGTGTTTGTGATTCTGGTGGTGATGGTGGTGTTTGTGGTTTGGGTGGTGGTGTGTGTGGTGGTGGTGTTGTGTTGGTGATGGTGGTATGTGGTGTTAATAATGGTTGTGTGATTTGGTGGTGATGGTGGTGTTTGTGGTGGTGGTGATGATGGTGTTTGTGGTGGTGGTGATGGTGGTGTTTGTGGTGGTGATGGTGGTGGTGTTTGTGGTGGTGGTGGTGGATGGTGGTGTTTGTGGTGGTGGTGATGGTGGTGTTTGTGGTGTGTGATGGTGGTGTGTTGTGGTGGTGGTGATGGTGGTGTGTGGTGTGGTGGTGTGGTGGTGTTTGTGGTGGTGGTGATGGTGGTGTTTGTGGTGGTGATGGTGGTGGTGATTGGTGGTGGTGATGGTGTTTGTGGTGGTGGTGTGTTTGTGGTGGTGGTGATGGTGGTGTTTGTGGTGTGGTGATGGTGGTGGTGTTTTGTGGTGGTGGTGGTGTGGTGGTGGTGATGGTGGTGTTTGTGGTGGTGGTGTGTTTGTGGTGTGTGGTGATGGTGGTGTTTGTGGTGGTGGTGATGGTGGTGTGGTGGTTTTGTGGTGGATGTTTGTGGTGGTGGTGATGGTGGTGTTGGTGGTGGTGTTTGTGGTGTGGTGTGGTGGTGTTGGTGGTGGTGTTTGTGGTGGTGGTGGTGTTTGTGGTGGTGGTGATGGTGGTGTTTGTGGTGGTGGTGTGTTTGTGGTGGTGGTGTTGTGTTTGTGGTGGTGGTGTTTGTGGTGGTGGTGATGGTGGTGTTTGTGGTGGGTGGTGTGTGTGTTGGTGATGGTGGTGTTTGTGGTGGTGGTGTTTGTGGTGGTGGTGATGGTGGTGTTGTGTGGTGGTGTTGTGGTGATGGTGGTGTTTGTGGTGGTGGTGGTGTTGTGGTGGTGGTGATGGTGGTGTTTGTGGTGGTGGTGGTGATGGTGGTGTTTGTGGTGGTGGTGGTGTTGTGGTGGTGGTGGTGGTGGTGGTGTTTTGTGGTGGTGGTGATGGTGGTGTTTGTGGTGGTGGTGGTGTTTGTGGTGGTGGTGATGGTGGTGTTTGGGTGGTGGTGGTGGTGGTGATGGTGGTGTTGTTTGTGGTGGTGGTGGTGATGGTGGTGTTTGTGGTGGTGGTGATGGTGGTGTTTGGGTGGTGGTGGTGGTGTTTGTGGTGGTGGTGATGGTGGTGGTTTGGTGGTGTTGTGGTGGTGGTGGTGATGGTGGTGTTGTTTGTGGTGGTGATGGTGGTGGTGGTGATGGTGGTGTTTGTGGTGGTGATGGTGGTGTTTGTGTTGGTGGTGATGGTGGTGTTTGTGTTGGTGGTGGTGGTGATGGTGGTGTTTGTGGTGGTGATGGTGGTGTTTGTGTTTGTGGTGGTGGTGGTGTTTGTGTTGGTGGTGATGGTGGTGGTGGTGATGGTGGTGTTTGTGTTGGTGGTGATGGTGGTGTTTGTGTTGGTGGTGATGGTGATGGTGGTGTTTGTGGTGGTGATGGTGGTGTTTGTGTGTGTGTTGGTGGTGATGGTGGTGGTGATGATGGTGTTTGTGTTGGTGGTGATGGTGGTGTTTGTGTTGGTGGTGATGGTGATGGTGGTGTTTGTGGTGGTGATGGTGGTGGTGGTGATGGTGGTGTTTGTGGTGGTGATGGTGGTGTTTGCGGTGGTGTTTGCGGTGGTGTTTGCGGTGGTGGTGGTGATGGTGGTGGTGGTGATGGTGGTGTTTGTGGTGGTGATGGTGGTGTTGGTGGTGGTGGTGATGGTGGTGTTTGTGTTGGTGGTGATGGTGGTGGTGGTGGTGTTTGTGTTTGTGGTGGTGGTGATGGTGGTGTTTGTGTTGGTGGTGATGGTGGTGTTTGTGTTGGTGGTGTTTGTGGTGTTTGTGTTTGTGTTGGTGGTGATGGTGGTGTTTGTGGTGGTGATGGTGATGGTGGTGTTTGTGGTGGTGATGGTGGTGGTGGTGATGGTGGTGTTTGTGGTGGTGATGGTGGTGTTTGTGTGGTGGTGTGGTGGTGGTGGTGTGGTGGGTGTGGTGATGGTGGTGTTTGGGGTGGTGGTGGTGATGGTGTTTGTGTTGGTGGTGATGGTGGTGGTGGTGGTGATGGTGGTGTTTGTGGTGGTGATGGTGGTGTTTGTGTTTGTGTTGGTGGTGATGGTGGTGTTTGTGGTGGTAATGGTGGTGGTGGTGATGGTGGTGTTTGTGGTGGTGATGGTGATGGTGGTGTTTGTGGTGGTGATGGTGGTGGTGGTGATGGTGGTGTTTGTGGTGGTGATGGTGGTGTTTGTGTTGGTGGTGATGGTGGTGGTGGTGATGGTGATGGTGGTGTTTGTGGTGATGGTGGTGTTTGGGGTGGTGATGGTGGTGTTTGTGTTGGTGGTGATGGTGGTGGTGGTGATGGTGGTGTTTGTGGTGGTGATGGTGGTGTTTGTTGTCATTACTCTGAGGGACGAGCTGAGGGACGAAGTTAATGTGAATAAATTGCAGAGCTGCGAGGAAACTTCACCCTTAAGCTACAACACAAGGACACCGTATGGCCACAAACACACACACACACACACACACACACACACACACACACACACACACAATCAGCATAGTGTTTATCTCTGAAATGACTGCCTCTGACACCGAGCTCACCGAGCTCACAAACACTCACACCTTCACTGCACAAGACAGAAAGAACCCAACAAATGACCAATAAAAACTCTGAAATAAAATAATCTTCATGTTGAGATGAAAATTTTCCGGAATGTCAGATTAGTGTTTCTTAACTTGATGAAATTTTCTGAAAAATACGAAACAAAAGCTCCTGGACTAAACAGACTTATCTTTAAGCTTCCTTTTTATGTTCATTTCTTTACAACTTATTTAGTACACGCTCTAAAATAAACACACACACACACACACACACACACACACACAGATGACTGACATTTGTTTTGCTGCCGTAAAACAAAATAAAAACAGATTTCTGGCAAACGAGGAGATTTTTAAATCTCAAAATAACTGTTGTTGGCCTGCAGTGTATGAGTGTGTGTGTGTGTGTGTGTGTGTGTTATAGTGTTTAATCAGAGTTGTGTACAGATCAAAAGAGGATTAGGCCAAACGCCACACCCTGAGGCCCGACATGTACCACTTAAATCCGTTAAAATTAAAAATAAACACAAACAAAAACAAGAACAAACAAACAACCCACTTCTCACATGTGTGTGTGTGTGTGTTTTTTGGTGGATCATATTAAAAAAAAGCCACTAACACACAACCTGACTGCCTACACAGGAAACAGGAAACAGCACTGAGGGGAGAAATGGTGAGAGTTTAAACAGACAGCAGACTTACAGGTAACACCATACAGGTGTCACTAATAAACTAACAAGAACAAGAAAGGAAACTGCGACCATATAAGGAAATGAGCGCTAAAACAGCGTCAAAACATCAACATCAAAACATCAATGTGCCTGTCTGTGAAGACGTGACATTTACACACTGCACTCAGATAGACAGACAGGTAGATAGATAGACAGACAGACAGAAAGATAGACAGACAAACAGACAGACAGATAGATAGACAGATAGATAGATAGATACAAACCCGATTCCAAAAAAGTTGGGACACTGTACAAATTGTGAATAAAAACAGAATGCAATGATGTGAGTTTCAAATTTCAATATTTTATTGAGAATACAACATAGATGACATATCAAATGTTTAAACTGAGAAAATGGATCATTTTAAGGGAAAAATAAGTTGATTTTAAATTTCATGGCATCAACACATCTCAAAAAAGTTGGGACAAGGCCATGTTTCCCACTGTGTGGCATCCCCTCTTCTTTTTATAACAGTCTGCAAACGTCTGGGGACTGAGGAGACAAGTTGCTCAAGTTTAGGAATAGGAATGTTGTCCCATTCTTGTCTAATACAGGCTTCTAGTTGTTCAACTGTCTTAGGTCTTCTTTGTCGCATCTTCCTCTTTATGATGCGCCAAATGTTTTCTATGGGTGAAAGATCTGGACCGCAGGCCGGCCATTTCAGTACCCGGATCCTTCTTCTACGCAGCCATGATGTTGTAATTGATGCAGTATGTGGTCTGGCATTGTCATGTTGGAAAATGCAAGGTCTTCCCTGAAAGAGACGATGTCCGGATGGGAGCATATGTTGTTCTAGAACTTGGATATACCTTTCAGCATTGATGATGCCTTTCCAGATGTGTAAGCTGCCCATGCCACACGCACTCATGCAACCCCATACCATCAGAGATGCAGGCTTCTGAACTGAGCGCTGATAACAACTCGGGTTGTCCTTGTCCTCTTTAGTCCGGATGACATGGCGTCCCAGTTTTCCAAAAAGAACTTCAAATTTTGATTGGTCTGACCACAGAACAGTTTTCCACTTTGCCACGGTCCATTTTAAATGAGCCTTGGCCCAGAGAAAACACCTGCGCTTCTGGATCATGTTTAGATATGGCTTCTTTTCTGACCTATAGAGTTTTATCCGGCGACGGTGGATTGTGTTCACCGACAATGTTTTCTGGAAGTATTCCTGAGCCCATGTTGTGATTTCCATTACAGTAGCATTCCTGTATGTGATGCAGTGCCGTCTAAGGGCCCGAAGATCACGGGCGTCCAGTATGGTTTTCCGGCCTTGACCCTTACGCACAGAGATTGTTCCAGATTCTCTGAATCTTTGGATGATATTATGCACTGTAGATGATGATAACTTCAAACTCTTTGCAATCTTTCTCTGAGAAACTCCTTTCTGATATTGCTCCACTATTTTTGGCCGCAGCATTGGGGGAATTGGTGATCCTCTGCCCATCTTGACTTCTGAGAGACACTGCCACTCTGAGAGGCTCTTTTTATACCCAATCATGTTGCCAATTGACCTAATAAGTTGCAAATTGGTCCTCCAGCTGTTCCTTATATGTACATTTAACTTTTCCGGCCTCTTATTGCTACCTGACCCAACTTTTTTGGAATGTGTAGCTCTCATGAAATCCAAAATGAGCCAATATTTGGCATGACATTTCAAAAAGTGGTAGGTTTCTCGCCTATCATGCGGAAGGCCTGGGTTCGATTCCCACCCAATGCCTCAACCCCAGCCACTGGACGCAGTGCCGGTCCCAAGCCCGGAAAAATGGGAGGGTTGCGTCAGGAAGGGCATCCGGCGTAAAACATTTGCCAAGTTGTTGTGCGGACCAGTTGGTCCGCTGTGGCGACCCCGAACAGGGAGCAGCCGAAAGCAACTTCTATCTATATTCTATTGTGAATAAAATATAAGTTTATGAGATTTGTAAATTATTGCATTCCTTTTTTATTCACAATTTGTACAGTGTCCCAACTTTTTTGGAATCGGGTTTGTAGATAGATAGATAGATAGATAGATAGATAGATAGATAGATAGATAGATAGATAGATAGAAAGAAATGAGGGATAGTTGGATGGATGGATAGATGGGGGGACATGTGTGGAGATATAAAATTTAAGTACTGAAAAAAAGAGATAGAGAGAAAAATCCAGATAAACGTCAGTAAAAGCATCATTCTGAGTGAACTGAAATTTTCTGTAGAAAATCCTCCATTTTCAGAGGCTCATTATTTTGCTCCGAGGATTAGCACCCAGGCTAATCTCACTAATTAGCAACATTAGCGAGGTTCCTAAACTCGACCCCCCGGCATGAGGAGAAAAACCTCCCGCAGCCTGACACACGGCCTGCTGAAGGAAAAATAATAATAATAACGAGTCTTCGGCGTGTGAGAGAAAATGGCAGGTTCGAGGTTGACGCCGCTTCAATCACCGGTTGACGGCGGTGTATGTAGGTCATCGCAACAGATGCAAATGTGGGTCAGAGGAACTCCTGCTGTCAATCAGGAGACAAAAACACAGCCGGGAAGGTCATTTATACCCGAACCCATTAGAGGAGGTAGCGGGGGGTCACTTACCGTCTGTCCTTGAGGCTCGCAATATTCACCAAATCTTCCACTCACTTCAGGGTTTTTTTCTGGTATTTTAATTCAAATTGCTCCTTCAGTTAATTATAGGAGATACAGTTAGCTAAAGTTAGCCTATAATTAACTAAAAAACGCTCTCCAGGATAAATGAGCAGAAAGCTACAAATAGAGGGGAAAAAACAGTTTATTCCAGCATTAAAGCTAGCTGTAATTAGCTTAACGAGAAGATAACGCTAACAGATAAATCCTCAGCAGGAGAAATAAAAAGAAAAGACGAAGAAAAGGAGAGAAGGAAACAGCAACACTGATGAACGACCGTTTTGACTGAACGCCTTACGACGGAACGCTCTACTGAAACTCGGGCTCCAGACGATCTGGACCGTGATCGGTCAGAAGGTTGATTTATTTTCTAGATCGGCACCTTCACGGGGACTTGTCTCTCTATCGCTCTACGGATTAAAACAAACTGCTGAAGTTTTCTTAAAGTAGGGAGGCGGTTATTTATCTCACGTGTACAGGAGTCTCCAGTGTCAGACATGTAAAGTTTTCTAGCGTCTTCAGGATTACCACAAGCTGTCAAGTCTAAGAAAAAAAGAGTGCTGTATAAGAGGAATAAAACACTTGACAGTACAATAATCAGCTTCAGAGCGCAGACCGTAATCAGTGTCCGTGTTTGTGGTTTGATGGAGACGTGAGACGTGTGCACGTGACGATTAAACACGTTTCTTCTGACCGAGTCGAGCGTGAAAACCCTCACCGCAGGAGTAAAAACAAACACTGAGGCTAAAAATACAGCCAGCAGCTGTGTGCATGAGTGTGTGTGTGTGTGTGTATATGTGTGTGTGTGTGTGTGTGTGTGTGTGGAGTCCAGCGCAGAGGAGGCAGGTGTGTACGTGTTATCGACTTGTCCGTGTGTCTCACATCATTGTTGTTGTTGCTTGTGCTCGATAAAAGTGTGGTTTTGGTATGAAATCTGATCGAATCTTTCAAAATAAAGCACTGTGTGTGTGTGTGTGTGTATGTGTGTGTGTGTGTGTGTGTGTGTCAGAGTGATATATAATCATCAGTGACACTGGAGAATCCTTCCTCCAACATTTACACACCTTTTGCACAAAGGTCTAAAGTGTTACCTTAAAAGAACTGAGCAGAAATTGAAGTGAGTGTGTCTCTGGCAGCGAGTGCAATAATCTGTAGAGATAATAATCACAGGAAAAAAATTGTAAATGACCTCCAAAGAAATCTTTGAAAAGATTTTTAGTTAATTTTATTAAAGTCTCTCTCTCTTCCTCTGATATATCTATTTATCTATCTATCTATCTATCTAATCTATCTATCTATTTATTTATTTATTTATTTGCCCCTCCTCATGGAATATTCCTCTGTGTGTGTGTGTGTGTATATATATATATATACATACTGTGATGTGGGGATGTGTGTGTACGTGTCTATGTGTATAAGTATGTGTACAAGTGTATATGTATATGTGTGTATATGTGTACGTATAAGTGTGTGTATATGTGTATATGTATATGTGTGTGTGTATAAGTTTTTCCCTGTTTATGTATCATGTTGTATCAAAAAAAAAAAGAGAATTAAAGCACTTTTGTACGTGTTTTGTAAGAGCGTCTGCCAAATGCCAGAAATGTAAATGTATAAGTGTATATGTGTATAAGTGTGTGTGTGTGTGTGTGTGTGTATATATGTGTATAAGTGTGTGTGTGTATATGTGTATAAGTGTGTGTATAGGTGTGTGTATGTGTATATGTGTATAAGGGTGTGTATATGTGTATAAGTGTGTGTATGTGTATATTTATGTGTGTATATGTGTATAAGTGTGTGTATGCGTGTGTGTATGTGTATAAGTGTGTGTGTGTGTGTGTGTATATGTGTATAAGTGTGTGTGTGCATGTGTATAAGTATGTGTGTGTATATGTGTATAAGTGTGTGTGTGTGTGTATGTGTATAAGTATGTGTGTGTATATGTGTATAAGTGTGTGTGTGTGTGTATATGTGTGTAAGTGTGTGTATATGTGTATAAGTATGTGTGTGTGTATATGTGTATAAGTGTGTGTGTGTGTATATGTGTATAAGTGTGTGTGTGTGTGTATATGTGTATAAGTGTGTGTATATGTGTATAAGTATGTGTGTGTGTATATGTGTATAAGTGTGTGTGTGTGTATATGTGTATAAGTGTGTGTGTGTGTGTGTATATGTGTATAAGTGTGTGTATATGTGTATAAGTATGTGTGTGTGTATATGTGTATAAGTGTGTGTGTGTGTGTATATGTGTGTAAGTGTGTGTATATGTGTATAAGTATGTGTGTGTGTATATGTGTATAAGTGTGTGTGTGTGTATATGTGTATAAGTATGTGTATATGTATATAAGTATGTGTATGTGTATAAGTGTGTGTGTATATGTGTGTATATGTGTATAAGTATGTGTGTGTGTGTGTGTATATGTGTATAAGTGTGTGTGTATATGTGTGTATATGTGTATAAGTATGTGTGTGTGTGTGTGTGTGCATGTGTATATGTGTATAAGTGTGTGTGCGTGTGTGTGTATGTAGAGGATTACACCTGTGTGTTTCAGTAGGATAAGGTTCACGGTGCGTCTCAGGCAGCAGGTTTTTGGTGAATCTGTAAGCGGAGTGGAAGCCGGAGTTCGGCCCGAGAGCAGCGCTGCTGATTTTTATGCTAATGTATTCCACACTCACCGCTTCTTACACATCAAGTCCTACGTTTCTTTTTTTTAAAGGAGAATGTGAAAAGCGCTGAGGGGTGTTTTCTCTGCGCTCCTCTCTCCGTCTCCACCGGATTGAGCTGGTTTTAGATAAGACGAATGTGAGCTTCTTACAGCTTCTGATATACAAAAAATAAAGAAATAAATAAAAAAGAAAAGAAATAGAAAAAACTAGCAAACTTCATCCTCCAGTGTGTGTGTCCTGTGTGTTTCTGAGCTGTTTCATTCAAACAACACGTCCAGATTCGGACCAAAAAACTTCATAAACAAATTAAACGTTTATTAAAAGTGTATAAAGAAACATAATAAAAGAAAAAGTTAAAACTAAAAAAAAAAAAACATTATTCTTTGATTTTCTGTTTTTGAGGTTCACCATAAAAAAACAACAATAATTGAATACATAAATTAATTATTTAATTAATCATGCAATTAGCAATGTGCTATTAATTACACAATGCAAACATAAATAAATAAAGAAAGAAATAAAACCAATAAAATGTTCTAATGTTTGCCCTCTAATTTGTGCCTTTTTGTTTCTGATAAAAAAAATGCTTAAGTTTATGAAAAAATAATAATTTGTAAATTGTTCTTGATGCTAAATTAAAGTCTTACTTATTTGTTATTTCTCCCTGACGCTCCTCTCACTCAAATTTGACTCTAATAAAGGAATTAAGAGTTAATCCGCAGCAGTAAGCCCGGGCCCGGTCCGGCGGTTCGGTCCTGATCCGCGGATCTGCATCGTCGTCTCGCGCTCTGTTCAATCGTATAAAACTTTATTACACACTGCAGGAGGAAGTGACACGCTGGAAGGGTTGGGTTTTTTTTTTGTGCCTGTGTTTTTTTTCCAGTTACGACCCCCTGGTGACATTTTAAACTTTATAGAACAAGACTTTAAAAATCTGAGAGCGGTTTATAAAACTCCGAGTTATTTATGGCTTCTTCCGGCAGAGCAGCTTCACGTCCGCTTCACACATCCCTCACACCTGGGACGAGCTGCGTTAATTTGTATTTTTTATTGAAATAAATTTTTAAAAAAATATATCTTCTTTCTGTACTCTCGACATCCTGCTTTTTTATTACAGAGACAGTGTTGCCATGGCGACCGAGGTCATTACCAGTCAGGAATGGCCGGTTATCACGCAGCTCAGCCGACGTTTTACATTCGACTTTTATCCCAATAACCTCTCGTTTACATAAAATTTACATATTCAAATCAGAAATAAGAGATACGACAAATCTGTCGTGACACGCTACTTTTATAGGACGTAAAGGTGGACTTTCTTCATTAAGGTTGTTTCCACGCTCGAATCTGAGGCTTGGTGCAGACTGTGGACTTGTTTGGGGGCGGGGCTATTAACCACACGCCATCGTCCTCTCTGTCGCCTGTGGGTCTGAAAGAGGAAAAGAAAGGGGCGTGGCCTGACATGAGTGACACGTGTCAGACACTGGAGACTATGATGTATCAGAGAAATTATGTTTTTTTTTTTAACTCTGCATCATCCGAATCGTTAGCCACCACAGTAACTGGAATCTTTCTGCAATTCTGAACTGGAACATCTCTTTCATCACCAAACAGGAAGTAACATGACAAGCTGGATCAATCACGCAGATTGGAGAGCTGACACACCTGATGTAGAATGGCTCTGCTAAAGAGAACCTAAACCACTGTTTTCAAGAGAACCAGAACCAAAACCAGGACCAGAAGCATGACCAGAACCAAGACCAGAATCAGGACCAGAATCAAGACCAGAACTATGACCAAATCCAAGACCAGAACCAGGACCAGACCTAAGACCAGAACCAGGACCAAAACCAGGAACAGCACCAGGCCCAGAACCCATGGTATGGTTTTCAGTTGGAGCACTCACCACTCCCACCTGTAGCAGAGCTCCACATTTTCTGTAAGAGAGAACTGAGAGTGCGTTAGAATCCCACTGTAATCTCATCAATATTCAAATGAGCTCCAATACGAATACATTTAAATAATTAGGAAAGCAGAATTAGTATAGGAATGCAGAAGAGCAGCTTCGGAGTGAAACAATGAAACACAGCACCATCTCATAGCCAGGAGTCTCAGTGTGTGTGTGTGTGTGTGTGTGTGTGTGTGCCTGCTGCGAGTGTGAGCTTTAATGCTCTCCTGCTCTGGCCAGCTGGCACACACACTCATACGCACACACACATATACACACACACACACACACACACACACACACACTATGAGCGTCACTGAGTCTCCATCCACACATGAAGAGGGACAGATGACAAAGGGGTTAATTCTCACACACACACACACACACACACAGAGTTCCGGTGTGTTGCGTTAAAGCCATTACCTCGCGCCACATTGCCCTGCCAGCTCACATGCTGAATAGCCTCGGCTTTCCCATGAGCACCCTCCACACACACACACACACACACACACAAACACACTCACTCACACACACTCCCTCAGGTCTATACATCACATTTAACACTCTGACAGAAACAGTCTATAATGTTTCAATTCTACACACTCAGTGTGAAAAACACACAGGAGAACATCGCTCTATGTCTACGAGAAAAGTCTCTCACACACACACACACAGTTTTTCTCTTATCAGTGTCATAAGATAAGAGGAAGTGAACTACTGTTTGTCCTTATCCTGTGTGTGTGTGTGTGTTTGCACTTTCTTTTACAATCTGACCATCATACATCATTTTCATATCTTTATTGTTAATTTTGTTCTGCTTTTCTGAGTGTGTCATAAATGTGTCTCCTTTAAGTCAGTAATGTCGTTCTACCTACTAACACCACTAACTAACCGCTACCTACCTGCCAACACTGCTAACTATCCGCTAACACACTAACTACCTGCTAACACCACTAACTACCTGCTAACACTGCTAACTACCAGCTAACAACACTAACTACCTGCTAACACTGCTAACTACGTGCTAACACTGCTAACTACCAGCTAACAACACTAACTACCTGCTAACACCACTGACTACCTGCTAACACTGCTAACTACCTGCTAACACCACTAACTACCTGCTAACACCGCTAACTACCTGCTAACACTGCTAACTACCAGCTAACAACACTAATCTCCTGCTAACACCATTAACTACCTGTTTACACCACTAACTACCTTGTTACACCGCTAACTACCAGCTAACAACACTAACTACCTGCAAACACCACTAACTACCTGCTTACACCTCTACCTACCTGCTAACCCCATTAACTACCTGCTTACACCACCAACTACCTTCTTACACCTCTGACTACCTGCTTACACCACTAACTACCTTCTTCGACAACTAACTACCGGCTAACAACTCTGCTAACTACCTGCTAACACCACTAACTACCTGCTAAATACCTGCCAACATTGCTAACTATCCGCTAACACCACTAACTATCTGCTTACACAGTTAACTACCTGCTAACACCACTAACTACCTGCTTACACTGCTAACTACCTGCTAACAATGCTAACTACCAGCTAACAACACTAACTACCTGCTAACACCATTAACCACCTGCTTACACCACTAAATACCTTCTTACACCACTAACTACCTGCTAACACCACTAACTACCTGCTAAATACCTGCCAACATTGCTAACTATCCGCTAACACCACTAACTATCTGCTTACACAGTTAACTACCTGCTAACACCACTAACTACCTGCTTACGCTGCTAACTACCTGCTAACAATGCTAACTACCAGCTAACAACACTAACTACCTGCTAACACCATTAACCACCTGCTTACACCACTAAATACCTTCTTACACCACTAACTACCTGGTTACACCACTAACTACCTGCTTACACCACTAACTACCTGCTAACACCACTAACTACCTGCTAAATACCTGCCAACATTGCTAACTATCCGCTAACACCACTAACTATCTGCTTACACAGTTAACTACCTGCTTACACCACTAACTACCTGCTTACACCACTAACTACCTGCTAACACCACTAACTACCTGCTAAATACCTGCCAACATTGCTAACTATCCGCTAACACCACTAACTATCTGCTTACACCACTAACTACCTGCTAACACCACTAACTACCTGCTAAATACCTGCCAACATTGCTAACTATCCGCTAACACCACTAACTATCTGCTTACACAGTTAACTACCTGCTAACACCATTAACCACCTGCTTACACCACTAAATACCTTCTTACACCACTAAATACCTTCTTACACCACTAACTACCTGCTAACACCATTAACCACCTGCTTACACCACTAAATACCTTCTTACACCACTAAATACCTTCTTACACCACTAAATACCTTCTTACACCACTAAATACCTTCTTACACCACTAAATACCTTCTTACACCACTAACTACCTGCTTCTAACTACACAGTTACTTATCATTATTACATTAAATATGCTTGATTCATGACAAGCAAAGAGAGAGAAAAAAACAGAAGTGATAGAATTAGAGAGAGAGAGAGAGAGAGAGAGAGATTTATAAATTGGAAAAATGAGTGAGAAAATAATTTAAAGAGTGAGAGACAGGAACAAATATAGAAAGAGGCTGAAATAAAGAGGGACAGAAAGACGAAGAGAAAGAAAAACAAGAGTCAGAGAGAGAGAGAGAGAGAGAGAGAGAGAGAGAGATGATCCTTCACCCTGTTCTCCAAGTCGAGACTTTATTACCTGTAAACTCTCCCCGTTTTGATCCGAGCCTGTAAACTGAATTTAAATAACGAGACCCAGAGACTGAAATATCCATATCGTTATATTTTTATACATTTATTTAAATATTTATCCTTTTTAACCTAAGGCGAGAATACAAGCTGTGATTGATGAAACAATAATAAAAGATAACGCCCCGTTTGATCGGCGATGTCTTTAATAAAAAAGAAAGAATTATTTTCCCAAATCGGTAATTAAATATTCAGAGAGGGGGCGTGGCCTAGCGTCTGAAGGCGGCCCACATACTTAAATGGATTACTGTCCCATAACGGCACGAACCCGAACATAAATAGCATCAATTTCCAAACTGTTACACTTCAGTTCTTAACGACCCTCATGTTGTACTTTTTATCCCTTTAGTGTTACATGTAACATTTCGTTAATAAAATTTAACGTTGCACCGTCGCCTCTGACGCTTCAGACAACTTCTGTACAAGTTAGATAGACGTTTCCAAGTGCAGGTCCTTGTAAACCGGTTGTTACTATGGCGACGACAATGTGCGAGAACTAGCACGTGTAACTTCCATCTGTCGCTAAAAAACAAAACGGGAAATAAATCAAACTCAAAATCTTCTCGACCAATCAGAATCCAACTTCTTGATACAGCACACTCTCTCTCTGTTTACGTAGAACTTTATTTATTTATTTATTTAATTGATGAACCTTGCGTTTAAGTAATTACGGGATTGTAGGCTGATCCTCACGTCGATAAGAGACACGTGGGATCATGTATCGATCGTCTCGGGAAGGAGAGATACATGCCGTTTGTTTCTATTCTTTTTTTTCTCGCCGTTGTCTCTTCGCTCGTCCTTCGGGAGGCTGGATATATTAGATATAAGCAATTCAATTTTATGCACCGAGCACACACACACACACACACCCTCAGGGACGTAAATACACACATTTTTTAATGCACTCTGCACCAGGAAAAGGGCCTCACACACTCAATTATTAATGTAACGACCCGCCGACTTAATTAAATAATAAAGACCGTGTGCTTCTGCGCTGGAATGGAACGAGGCCGTCTCATGTATATTAGAGAAGCCGGCAGACACGCTCCTCGGCCACGATAAAAGGAAGGGGAAAAAAAGGAGATAAACAAATAAAGAATGCAGGATGACCTCGAGTCGTTATTTTCCCCGCGGAAGAGATGAATGATGCGTTGAATAAATACATGCATGAGGCAGTAAA
>JAUCMX010000022.1:1064728-1069728 GCA_033459395.1 Hemibagrus guttatus | reverse complement strand
CCACAGATTCCGCAAATCTCTCTCAATATGCAAATGAGGCCCAGTGAAAGATACTTACATATCATTAATTAATGTGGTGCATTCTTTCAGACTTAATGAGCCACGGCCTGAGCCTGCCAAAGAAAACCCCAACACACGGGGAGGGAGAGAGGGAGGGAGGGAGGGAGAGGGGAAGAGAGAGAGAGACAGAGAAAGACTGAGAGAGACAGAGGCAAAGAATTTGAGGGAGAAGAAGAGAGGAAGAGAGAGAGGAGAGAGAGAGAGAGAGAGAGAGGGAGAGAGGGAAATCTGAGGGAGAGAAACACAGAGAGAGAGATGGAGAGGGGGAGAGAGAGAGGGAGATAGAGAGAGAGACTGAGAGGGACGAAGGGAAAGAAACTGAGGGAGAGAAAGGGAGAAAAAGAGAGAGGGAGGGAGAGAGAGAGCAAAAGAGAGAGAAGAGATAGAAGAGGGAGAGATAGAGAGAATTTGAGGGAGAGAGACACAGCGAGAGAGATAGAAAGTGGAGAGGTAAAGGGAGACAGAAAGAGACTGAGAGGGACGGAAGGAAAAAATCTGAGGGAGAGAAAGAGAGAGAGAGAGAGAGAGAGAGAAAGAGAGAGAGAGAGAGAGAGAGAGAGAGAGAGAGAGAGAGAGGGAGAGAACATCATCACACTGTTGTATTAAAACACACCACAGCGTCATGTTACTCCATGTCATCACCACACATCACACTGTCAGTCACTGTCATCACCATGCGTTGTCACTACGCCACATCACAGTAAAACGTCTCGTCATGTCACGTCATCACATAACAACTTTCCCAGACACGCCTGCTTGCCTCACCACATCAACCAATCAGCATTCAGTGGTCTGACATAGAAATACAGTGGTTCAGTGGCTGAAAGCGTGTCACATGACCTTCCGGAGACGCCCATCCCATAATTCTGTTCATTAGAAGAAAGACGTCTGTTTCTATAAAAACCGCTTCTATAGACACATATCTCTGTAACTGATCGTTCCCATGGTTACAGCTAGCTAACAGAGAGAGAGAGAGAGAGAGAGAGAGAGAGAGAGAGACAGACAGAGACAGGTGAGACAGAGGGAGGGAGAGAGAAAGAGAGCAGGAGCAAGATGGCCGCCATAAAGCTGTAATATTAAAGTCATTTTAAACTGCTTCCAAATCGTAAAATCTCATGGTTCAGGTTTACGAGCCGTAATTAATCCTGCGCTAATCACATCCTGATCGCTAGGCCACAACGACGCGGAGGTGTGAGGCAGTGGAGTCACCAATACCATGGGGGGGTTGGGGTTGATTATTTTCTGTTCACAGCACCACCCTGAGTGTTTTACCTCGTATTTTTTATCACAACTGTGAGTGAGTACTTTATTATAGATATAAAGCCGTGATGTTCAGCTGCGCTACTGTCAGAGCCGCGGTTATAGAAAACTAATCAACACCTTCTCTTCTGACCAATCAGAGTCCAGCGCTCAGTCCAGTGCTCAGTCCAGCACTCAGGGTACATCGCAATATTCAATGAGTGTTATTGTAAAAGCGCACAAGTTTCTGTTCTCTAATATTACAGTGTATGGATTTGTTCACATCCACTGCACTGACCAACACACACACACACACACACACACAGACACACACAACTCCTCACATTTTTATAAGGGGATAGGGAGCTAGGTGTGAAGGCAACTAGACAGAATTCATTATCCGTATAACCGCAGGGTTACACACACACACACATACACACACACACACACAGTAATGACTTCAGAGCTTTGGGAGAGTCAGAGAGAGAGAGAGAGAGAGAGAGAGAGAGAGAGAGAGAGAGAACAAGGCAGACAATAGATGACAGAATTCCGAAGACAATGGAGGTGTTTTTTTTTGTCTGTCAGGTAAAAAATATTTTACATTTTATCTCCTTAAAATTTTTTTTTGAGAAATATCCAGAAAACATAAAACACAGGAACACACACATGACGTCCGCAGGCGTGATATACAGCATACACACGCCGCCGTCAAATAAAACGTTTACTATTAGGGAACGTGTCTGCATCCCGAGCCGGAAAATTAAGTCCGTGAGAAACGTTCCTGGTGCTCAGAGTCGGTTTTATTAAAATGATTAAAATTATTAAAATCACTTGCGTGGCTGAGACGAGTTTTTACTAACGTCTAAACAAAAAAACATTGAAGCTTTTAAATAAAAAAAAATCAGGAATAGAAAATACAGACTGAAAAATAGAAATTTTTTCATTACTGCCAAACGAAATATGATGTCGCAACACCAAGAGACAATATTCATTCATTCATTGTGTACCCGCTTATCCGATCTACACTCGGGTCACGGGGAGCCTGTGCCTATCTCAGGCGTCATAGGGCATCAAGGCAGGATACACCCTGGACGGAGTGCCAACCCATCACAGGGCACACACACACTCTCATTCACTCACGCAATCACACACTACGGACAATTTAGAGATCCAAGAGACAATATAAATTTATAAAATTATAATAATTTATCAGTTTAATCAGAAATAATTTGCTCTCTGAAATCCGGGAGGAGGAAAGCTCTGACCTCATGGACATTAAATAAATAAATAAATAAATAAATAGAGTCATGTGTTTCACTGCACTTCCATCAGACTGTCAGATGTTTGTAAGTCAGACACGCCCCCATTTTAGCCAAGGCCCGCCCCCTGTGCATAATCACAGTCAATAATTCAGCACGGTGTGATGTGATTTCTGTGTGTGGATTTCGTTCGTCAGTCACACGGAAAGATTTCTCTCTGATCTGTTTTTCTCGTGAACTTTATTCTAAAAGCGTTCAGGAAAAAAAACTTTCCACTTAGAAACTCTTTTTTTTTCGTTCACCCGAACCCTCAGACTGACGTGTCAATCAGAGCGGAGGAGAGCAGGGGAGTTATTTCAGGACTCGGAGCGAGCTCTCTGCTCGTTAATCACGCCGTTTAAATCCGTCTCCTAAATCTTCCTCTGCAGGAGAACTTCCTGTTAATGTTAAAGGCTTCGGAAAAAAATAAAAATCATATTCAGACGCCGACGTTTTGCCAGTGCGTGCGCGACACTTGCACTGTCGAATTTTTTATTTTTTTTGAGGTGAGGTGGGGATTGAGCCGGGGTTACAAAGTGCGGACGCTTTAGCACGACACGTTAAATATTCACTTCACACACATGGTGAAGGACTTGTTAAGCGTGGCGCTCACTGGAGGATCGGATTCGTACAATTCCGTATTCAATTGGAACGAAACGAGGTTAAAAAAAAACACATCAAAGCACAAACTAATATATTACACTCTGGGGTTGTGCTGACGCATCGGAATATCGCACCGGGAAATAAATTCACACGGATATTCATTTCCGTTCTCCTGACTTTCTGTGGAAAAAGTGTGTGTGTGTGTGTGTGTGTTTAGTGTATATGATAAATTCACTGAACACACAAACACTTTTTTAATATTTATAAAAAGAAGAGCAGATGTGTGTATGTGTGTGTGTGTGTGTGTGTGTGTGTGTGTGTGTTTTTCAAACACACACTACGTATGGACACTAAGTAGTCAGCGCAGCACACCGCACATTTGAAACGGCCCATTTAACGAGCCCCGAGCTCATTTGCATATTTCAGCGCCGGCGTGATGGATGAAGATGGATGGAGTGAAATCCACCTCGCTGAAATAAGCGTTATATCAAAGGTTAAACGGAACGAGACGGCGTTAACCCGCACGCTTTTATCTCCACGCCGCCTTCGACACTATCGATTCATCAATAGCGGCTTATCGCGGGAGGGGAGGAACGACAAAAGCGGAAATCGAACGTGGCGTGGTGATGAAGACGGATGGTGTGATGTGAAAGGCGGCGACGATTCCAGTTGGCGGGACAAAAAAAAAAAACGCAAAACACACACCTGTTCAGACTTTTTGTTGTTGTTGTTTTTGTTGTTTTTAATTCAGCCGAAGCGTTCGGACAAAAATAAAAATAAATTAAATATAAAAATATGTTACGTTACACTGATAATACAGAACTCGTAAGGGTTTAAGGAAAACAAAATAAACTGTTATGAAGCTTCAAATTCGAGATCGGCCAATCAGCTACTTCGAATCAGATTCTAAAAAAAAAAAAAAATGATTGACATGTTCTGGAATTTCAACACGACTTTTAAAAATGAATGAGTGGCTGCTTCTGATTGGTTTATCTCAACATCGAAGTGGGCGGAGCTTACTGGTTCTTGAGGCTTTTTAAGTTTAGGAAAATCAAAAAAAAAAGTTTGCATGATTGACAGTTCGTGAAATATGAATGTTACACGTAAAAAAAAAATTAACAAAAAACACTGCTCTACAGCGCCACCAATCAGGCAGTGTGGCTAATTACAGCGGCAAAATTTACCAAGTTCAACTGGCAAAATGTCAAATTCACAAAATATAAATAAAATGTGTACAATGCAACAATTTACACAAGATATAAAAACTATGAAAATCAATATCAGTATAAAATCACAGTGTTGCTCCGCCCTAAATACAGTTGTGATGTTAAATCTAAACTCCTTTTAAAGTGTTTTAAGTCTTAATACTGACTAAAGAATAATAATTCTTTTGCAAAAGCAGGCCACACCCACTGCTAAAAGGAGGCGTGGCTTCAGGCACTTGTTCTCACAAGAAGTCCATAAGGTTAAACTATAAATTCTCTCAGATGACGTCGCTCTGACTTTTACGCTTTTATCTCCAGCGTAAAGGTCTGGTTTTATTCTTTTACGGCACGTGATGAAGCCCAACTTCCGTTTTTATTTCTTTTTTAAAAGCAAATAACAAAATTTGTGTCCGTCATAAATTTTTCACTTCCTCACGGATTTATTTTCACACGAGAGAATTAAAAAGGAAGAAAGCGCTTCACATGCGCTTCTAGGAGTTAAAAATAGTGAAGAGGAGGTGTTGATTAATTTTCTGTGACAGTAGAGCAGCTGCAACATAAATCACGGCTTTTTATTAATGCGCTCGCTCTAACA